>JADBJO010022874.1:0-27305 GCA_016801955.1 Conus betulinus
ACGGCTCGGTCTCGCTTAAGTTCCTGCTGAGTTCTTAGCGAAGAACCAGGAACCAGGCACGACCTCTCCTTCCCTGGTTATCCGCTCCCTAGCGGATATCTTAGGCAGCGAAGGCGGCGGGGACATGGACCTGTGTCCCTCTAGGTGCCTCAGATACTACTGGGAGCGTTCCCACCCCAGGCGTTCCTCTCAGAGAAGCCTCCTTATTTCCATCAACCCCAACAACAAGAAAAGACATCTCGGCGGGCTCGATTTCTAGGTGGCTATCCAATACTATCAAATCTGCCTATGCCCAGGCCCACAAAGACCTCCCAGCCCTTTCCCCTCGAGCCCACGAGGTCAGAGCGCTGGCCATGTCCACAGCGTTCCAGCACTCTGTCCCCGTGCGCCATCTCCTGGAGGCAGCCTACTGGCGTTCGGAGAACCCTTTCATAAACTTTTATCTAAGGGACATCCGCATGACCAGGGCTGATGGTTCTAAGGGGTTTCATTTGTGGCGGCCAATGCAGCCATAACAGTTAACCCAGGAACCATTAGGGCGCTCTCAGCCCTCCTCCTATTCCTTTAAATTCTGCTATGGTCTGACATGGTATAGTATACGACGCCAAAATGGGGAGTTTGTATTATACTCCCTGTTTGGCTAAGTATACTTACCATGTCAGACTCTAATGCCCGCCCTACCTTCCCCGCTAGCGCCAAGGTTCCCTGGGGTTGCCTTGCGCGCAGGCCTCGTTGAATGACGGACAGTACACAATCTTCGGCATCTTCCGTAGGCGGAAGTAGGTAGGGTGGGCGTCACGTGACTATCTTATGACTGCATTTGCCACAAAACTTCGGCTGACAGAGCTGACTGACAGCCGTTTAATGCTATGGTCTGACATGGTAAGTATACTTAGCCAAAACAGGGGAGTATAATACAAACTCCCCATTTTAGAAAGAGTGGGGGTTAGTTGCCGCCAAGGACATTGACAAACAAAGTACAAGACAAGACACGATGCATTTTGACTCTTGGGTCTTCTTCAGTTAAAAAAAAAAAAAAAAAAAAAAAAAAAAAGATCACATTTAACATTTAGGACAGTACAAACAAAGAACGAAGAGAGACTTATCTCATCTCTCTTCGTTCTTGACGCTCTCCCCACCATGCACAAGTGCAGCCGCCACTGGTGCACAAGGAGCGTCCTTACTCAGATGGCGGACTTATGCCCAGTCCCTGGGACCCCCAAACTGGCCATAACTCCGGGTCATCAGCCGCAGACACCGCCTCGCCCGGACCTGTGTCACGGACCCCCAGCAGTCGACGCATCCCGGTGGATTGTCAACATTTCCCCTAGGGTACAGGACGTTGCGCAGTGGACTTAGTCTGCTCCCCACTTGGGCAATGTTCACGGTCCCTCCTCCAGGGGGGGTGGGGGGGTCAACCAGCCGGTGACCACGTTACCGCTGCCACTCCAATTCATACACAGGCGGATAGGGGCTCGGTTGCTGGGCCCTCCACTGCTCCCACCCAACACACAGAGGGCTCCTATGGATTCCACAGGGAGGTGCATGGCAGTGCACTCTCCGGAGGGGTATGACAGGCCACGCTTTCTCGCAACCCCACTCCCACCCCCACCCCGGTGTCTCAGGTTACCCTGGCCTGCACGGAAATTCTGCCCCAGGGCTGCCACAGCCCATTTTCCTCCATAGGGACCTGTGGCTCTATGCCCTCAGAGGGACCAGTGGCTTACAGCAGACCAACAATACCAGCTCCATGGTCGCATGTGGCACCTAGTGGAGTGGGGGACCGCAAATCCAGATCGGGGGACCAACATAAGACTGCTGGACATGTCCTTTCAACATGCTCTACAGCGGGTGGAGGAGATCTGGCCGGAGGAGGACAACTCTATCTGTGTCCTCAGATGTACAGTATTCTGAGACACACCCTGAGACTGCATCTCGCTTGTTCAGCTACCCCTTGATGCGACTTGTAGTCAACAGGATCTCGCACCACCTTTTGACTGCGGCGGACAGCGCAGCCAGGAGCCACTACAATTGCTTGAGGCCATACTGTCACAGGCTATCTCAACACGGCACTTAAGGTGGCCTTGCGTTGCATTCCGGGTCAGGAGCAGTCGCTCTTCAGCAACTGTTCGGCTGCTGCCTTCATTGCCCATTTAATTCAAGAGCATAAACAGTCAGCCTTTTATGTGGCCAGGCCCCCCCACTCCTCGGCAGCCTCGCCCTCCCAGACCCTCCTTCGCTCCTCCACTCCACCCTATCCCAAGCAGTCCCATCCCGCACCGCTCGGCCCGCCAAGCGCTCTAAAACCCCCTTGCGACCAAAGACAAAATTTCCCTAGCAGGATTTTTATTTTGGCCAGCAGGGACAGCCCCGGAGGTGACTGGAGGACTCGCCTATGGGAGGAGCTGGAGTAGGGAGAACTCAGACCGCCACCCCTCTATCCTCCCACTCTTCTCCTCTCCACCCTGGTCCCTTGGGCCCCTCCGGCGAGCAGCTTATCCGGGCATGCTCACCAGTGAGACATATGGGCCTCAGCCCTTAGGTAGTAGCGGTCCTACAGGAGGGGCTCCGCTTGCCTTGGCCCACGAGCGCCCTCCTCTGATAGTCCCCCCCCCCCCCCCCCCCCGACCCCCTCCCTGGGCCAGGCAGAGAGGCTCTTCGCCAGGAAGTCTCAGAACTCCTCCAAAAGGGGGCCATCGCAAAGATCCCCCATCGCAACCGGGGTTCTACTCCAACCTCGTGCACCCATCCCACAGACGATACCTACGGTTCGTCTGGCAAGATCAGGGGTTCCAGTTCAGGCCACTCCCCTTCAGCCTTCCGCCTCTCCCTGGCACCCTTCCTATTCACGAAGGTGGTCAAGGAGATGGCCAGACAGGAGGACTTTCGCCTCCTGGTGTACCTGGACGACTGGCTCATCCTGGGTTCCTCCCAGGCCTGGTGTCAATCCCACACCAACCATCCTTTACGCCTCTGTTCCAACCAGGGTTGTCACCAACCCCAACAAGTATGAACTCAACTGCAATCAGCTGTCCTCCTGTCTGGGCATGAGTTCCGACACACACTCTGCATATGGTTTCCCCCACCCAAGAGAGGTCCACCGCATTGGGGACCTCATCTCCCGCCTTTCTCGCCTCCACCTATCCACCCACACCCCGCCCAGAACCCTTACCTCCCTCCTGGGGATGATGGAGTCCCTCTCGTCCCTCATCCCCTTGGCTGGTCCCCAAGCCACAGGGAGTTCCATAGTTGATGGTCTCTGACCTCCGACCGCTGGCATCAGTCCATCCCGTGGGTCCTTGGTTCCAATGGGCTATGGAAGAGTGGCTCACCACTGTCTTCCCCGGGGTCCCATTTCCCTCTCAACCCAACCCCTGACCTCTCCACAGACCCCTCCAACTGGGGCTGGTCACCCACTTGGAGAAAGCTCATACCTCACGAGTGTGGGGATGCACTGTCTGCCTGTCTCCACATCAGCGTCCTGGAATTGGAAGCGGTCAGGCTTGCCCTCCGCTTCCACCCCAGGTCTCGCACCGACTTGTTCTCCTGTTCACGGACAACACTTCGGTGTCTTGTTATGTTTGGGGGGGGCCTCACTCCCTCAGCCTCTCTTTCCAAATAGAGGCCCACCTTCGCTGGTGCCATGCGCGGGCAATCGCCCTCTGCGCGAGACACATAGTGGGGACCCTCCTCCATGCGGAAGGGGCCCTCAGCAGGCTAACCCTCAGCTCAGTGGGGAACAGTGTTCAGACCCAGGATTGCTCTCCCTTCCCTGGTCTGGCCACATAACATATGCCTTCCCTCCATTCCCAGTCCTCCGCAAGGTGGTCAGGAAGGCGAGACTGGGAAGACCCAGCTCAGCCTCATCACCCCGCGGTGGCCGACCCAGTCCTGGTTTCCAGACCTTAAGTCCCCTCCCCCATGTTCCCCATCTCCAGTAAGCACTCATGGGGACATGCTCAGATGCTCCGCTGGCTCACATGGCTGCTATGCCAGCCCAATTGCGATCATCTGCCCCTCCCTCACAGACAGACAGAGCCCAGTCCATCCTAGACATATCTGCTGGGGCTGGGGCCTCGCAAGACCTTAGGATTAATAACGGCTTCGCACAGAGCCAGCACTGAGCCTCTCTACTGTTACCGATGGGAGAGATGGGCCTTCTGGTGTTCAGACAACTCTGTTCCCCCATCTCACCCTTTCAACATCCAGATAGGCATCTTCTTATCTCAACCTGTCTTCTTCGTTAAGGGCTCGGCAAGCTCCATTTGGGGCTACTGGGAACGCTCGTGCCCCAGGCCCTATCTCTCTATGGCTTTCCAAGACGGTCAGATCGGCCTACGCCCAGGTGTATAAGGATCTCCTGTCTTATCTCCCTGGGCCCATGAGGTCAGGGCGCTGGCCACTTCCGCAGTGTTCCAGCACTCTGTCCCCTTGCGCCACCTCAGGAGGCAGCCTACGGGCATTCGGAAAATCCCTTCATAAACTTTTATTTAAGGGATATCCACATGACCAGGGCTGATGGTTCTAGGACTTCTGTTGCGGCTAACACAGCCGTATCTATTCCACTGCTAAGCCCAAGAACCATTAGGGCTTTCAGCCCTCTCCAATTCCTTTAAAATCTGCTATGGTCTGACATGTTTAAGTATATGACGCCAAAAATGGGGAGTTTGTATTATACTCCCTGTTGGCTAGTATACTTACCATGTCAAACTCTAATGCCTGCCTGCCTTCCCCGCTAGTGTTATGGTTCTCGTGGTTACCTTGCACATAGGCCTCATTAAATGAGGAAGTTGACACCGGCTTCTTCCCTGGCGGAAGTACGGTGGGCGTCACGTGATGGTCTTGTTACTGCATGCATTAGCCACAAAAAATTCGGCCTTTCAGAGCTAACTGCCGTTGAATGCTATGGTCTAACATGGTAAGTATACTTGCCAAACAGGGAGTATAATACAAACTCCCCATACCTGTGTTTCTGTCAGTTTGATTTATTTTGCTGCGATGTGAGAGGAATCTCTTTTGCAGTTGCAAATCTGTGTTGTACACCTATGTCCCAGGTAGACTAGAATAGGGGAAGGAGGGGGGGTTATTAAATGATTGTTTGGTAGTTGAAAATAGGAGATTTTTCCTTTCCTTAATTGCAGCTGTGTTGATTGCAGGTGTGTTCAGTACTTCTCAAGCTCCTCCACAGCCCACCGCACCTTCACCAGACGACCAATCTGTGCCAGCGTCAGTGTTCACATCACAGACTCTGAGTACATCACAAATTAGCGGCAGTTTGAGCTCTAGTCAACAGAACACGGCACCTCAAACCTCAACAATTCACTTAAACCCTCTCCTGGGCGTGGCACCCTTGGGCCCCGTACCTCACACCAAGGAAAACACTTATCAGCTGTCCATGACGGAAGCAGCTTTCCATCACCTGCCTCACCCATCTGACTCTGAAAGGCTAAGGTAAGTTGCTGGTCATTCAGGACTTCGATGGCTACAACAAAGTTCATTGTTATCTGCTTACTATGGCAGTGACATTAAGTGGTACTCGATGTTGCAGTTTGGTGTTGGGGTTATGACATTCAGGTTTCTTGAAAACATTACCTCTCCTCTTCTGAAGCCATCTGTTGAAACAATTCAGTAGCTTGGATTTGGGCACAAAATGGAAGCAAAACCAGTAGTGTATGTTTAATTAGGCATTGTCAGTAGAGTGAGTGCAAACAGATGATTTTGTTTTATTTTTTGCAGATTAATGTATGAAGTTGAATAGAACATGCTTTCTTCAGGGTTCCTTGGGATTGAGGGACTTTTTCATTATTCATTGTATGCTCATCTTGAAATTATGTGCTAGTAATTTCCCTTTTGTCTTGCAAGGTTTCTGTGTGTATTCCTTGTACAGATTAGCTTTTCTATAGTAATTTTCAAGCTGGGTATAGAAGCTACGCACAGTGTCTCCGTTACATGCTTGCTTTCAGACAGCAGTGTATATGTGACCTGTTTATGTATTTGTGTGAATTGCTACGTTTAAAAGAAAAACAAACAAAACAAAACTTCGTAGTGAAAAATCAAGGGAAGTAATGAAGTCTTCAGCCATCTTGGTTATCTTTGTCAAGGTCGTGTATTAAACCTTGTTTGATGGTTGGTTTGTTCCTAAGCAGGATTACACAAAACTTTTCAACTTTTGATTAATGAACTCTGTCAAAAGATGGAATGTAGGCCAGGGGCAAATCCATTAAATTTGGGGTCTTATCTGTGTTGTGGATTCAGCTCAAATGGTGGATCCTGTATCGTTCAAGATTAAAACTACATGGGGAATAATTTCTTCAGTCTGTACCGACAGTTACGTCCTAACGGATCAACTGACAGATGTAGGTTCTGTTCAGGTGATTAATGTGATTGTTACAAACTTTTCACTGAGCATGAACATTGTGAAATACCATTATGAATCAAGTGTCTGGAAACTTTTGTATTTTCTTTGAGTATTATTTTTTCTTGTGGTAATAAAAACATTGGTGTTTTAGTTTTGCATGTGAAGGAAAAAAGTACACAAATGATTTTTTTTTTCAGTCCTTACCAACAGTCTCTCCTCACAAGTGGAAAATAAAGTTTTCACTTGTGGATAGATAAAGTGCAGATCCCAGATTCTTTCAGTTTTTAACCAAATTCTGCTGTTTACCAAGTGCCCTTTTGTTTCTTTTTTCTTTTAGTGTCCACCTTCATCGAGTTGAAGATTCTGACACTTTTGCATGTATGACTGTTTTTTATCATGCCATTAAGGCAGCCATACTCCAGCTTCAGAGAAGGTGCATGCTATTTGTAGCATGTCATCCATACCAACGGTCAAACTGCCCTTCTCTTCCAAAAGTTGGTGATGGGATTTTATGTGTGTGCAAGATGATGTGCATGCGTTCACACACGGAACCTCAGTTTATAGTCTTATTCGAAGGACTGTATGGGGAGTGGAGTCAGAACCAATGTTAACTCCGAGGGAAAAATCCCCCTGTACCGAAATCAAACTCGTAACCTCAGGATCACGAGTCCGGCGCTCTACCAACTGAGCTATTCTGGCCCCCCTTTTGTTTTATCTGCTTTAAGGATGTCAGTGGTGCAACTGTTGTGAACTGTAGAGTTTTTCCTTTATGTCGTTCTGTTGTTTTTATTGTCTTGACAGTACATTTTTCTTAGTAGTGATAACCCTTGGAGTTCTCACCCTTGTTGCTCATGGCCATGAAGAAGAAACAAGTTTATTCTTGATTACACACAGGCTTGTCTTATATGCAATCATTCCTATCTTATAAAAGGTGAAGAAAGTCCATCATGTGTTACATGTGTATAGCACTGACTTTAAAACATGTTTTTTATGAAGTGTTGGGACGTGCATGATGTGAAACAATAAGAACACGCACTTTTCTGCAGATTCTATGAAAATCCTGTTCAGAGATATCTGCCTTATTTTTTAGTTCCTGAAAGAGGTGGATATTTTTCATCAAATCTCTAAGATCTTACCAAAAAAAATTTCTAATATATTTTTTATGTGTTGTAATAGATATGATGTGCATGTTTTAAAGCTGTTTGACTCTCAAAGTGACAGCATTTTCCAGTGATACCTGTTTTCCTGTGTATGATTATTATTATTATTTTGAATACTATATAGCACCTACTCTCAGCTGGAAACCAAGCTCTAGGTGCTTTACAATCCACACTCCTTTACACAATGGGCTGCCTACCTGGGGAGTGCCAACTGAAGAGCTGCCAGCTGGCGCTTCATTCAGTTGTTTCCCATGTCATCCAGTTAGTATTGTTCAATATTGTTCACTCCATTTCCTTACTTCCTTCATTCTTTCCATTTCTCATGCAGGGTGCATGCTATTTGTAAGGTGTCATCTACACCAATGACCAAACTGGCCTCCTCTTCTAAGTTGGTGATGAGATCTTACATGTGTGCAAGATATTACGCGTGGGTTCACATGTGGAACCTCGGTTTATAGTCTCATTCGAAGGACTGTAAAGGAAATGGAGTCAGAACCAGCGTTAACTCCAAGGGAAAAATCCCCCTGTACTGAAGCGGCCCAGCGGAGATTCAAACCTTCAACCCCAGGAGTACCAAGATTACGAGTCTGGCACTTTACCACTGAGCTATTCTATGTAGTGCATATACTTGTAAGCCAATGAAATTTGTGTGTCCTTTATGCTTGACCATGATGTGTGTGTATTTTCACAACATGAGTGCGTCTTTGTGTATATGTATATAAATTTGCATACTAATATGGTTTTGTTCTTTTTGTTTTTAAAAAACATTTCACAAAAAGATGTACAAAGAAAGTGGATAGTGCCGGTAGTAATAGATTGTGGGCTGAAAGGAGAGGTGAGTGGAGTGGGGGGGAGGAGATGAAGGGAAGGAATGTTTCAAGAGTATGTGAAGGAAGAAAAGGAGGGAGGAAGTTTTCTTGTTTTATACTTTTATCAGATGTGTGTTAATGTTAACTCTCTTTCCTGTTCAGTTCAGTTTGGAAAATAATTTGCAGATTTGTTGACATTCTAATATATTGTTTTTTCTTATGTTGGTACAACCAAAGGTTAATCTGAGAGTAAGCTGGTGTTGGTGTGTGGTGTGGCCTTGAGAGGACTTTTTACGATCCTTTGAGAAATTTGAATAGAAAGCAGATTGGTTAGCTTCAGAATCTGTCAGGTATTGGTACACAAGCTTTTCGTTTTTTTGTTGTTTTTTTTTGTCTCAAGGTCTTGAACCGTCAGGTGGAATAGTTACAGGATAGGCCAGCCCAGGTCACTTTCAGAGAATACTTTAGTATATGAAAGTTCAGATGAACATAGATGTCTTCTTTCTGTAATTGTAAGTGCGGTGATTTTTCTCTAGATGAATTTGTTGGAAATTTTAGTATGCACAGAAAAAAAAAAATCATTGCATTAGGATTAATTTATGTATGCTTCAGTGACACACTAGCCTGATCTCCAGTGTGTCGGGTGGGAATTTCATGCTTTGGAAATGCATATTTGTGTATAATAATTATTACTGATCTTGCTTATCAAAATTTCTTTTTAACCTTCGCTCTCGCTGCAAAAGCATGCGACTTTGCCAAGAAAATATGATCCTTATCTGTACCAAAAATTGTTTTTGTCAATAAAAGAGTAAAAAAAAAAACAATGTGACGGCAAGGCATTGTTTAGTCAGTTAAGGTATAGGTCTTGGAGGCCCAAGATGCACAGCAAGGCTTTTGTCCTTTTTTAAAGGCATGGGTTTCTGGAGATCCACAACAAATGGTGCTCAGAATTTTAGGTGACATACTGCAAAAGGTTAATTATAATCTCTGCTTGCTGTTTTGCACTTATACAGCCCTTCTTACATGTGCATGTGTATTTTTAGTTGGTGGGCTGACTCATACATGGGACATGTATGAACACATTAAGGTACAGCATTCATAGAAGAGTGATTGGTCACTGAGTCATGTTTACTTTGGGCCACTTATGAGATAATCTGTGCTGAACACTGTGTAAACAGGCACTACTTGCCACGAAACCCATGTCCAACACCAGCCTACTACCAGCAGGTCCCACCCACACAGGCAGACTCCCTGGACTTCTTCTCCAAGTTAAGCACAGAGACTCTCTTCTTTATCTTCTATTACATGGAAGTGAGTATATACATCTTACAGTCTTTATTGTGACCTTTTTTTATCGGAGATTCTTGCTTGTGTGTGTTTTTTCTCTTTTGATTTTTCTCTGTAGAACATATTTTGGGTTTGGCGTTATATACTTTACCATGTCAGACCATAGCATTCAACGGCAGTTAGCTCTGAAAGGCCAAATTCTTTGTGGCTAATGCAGTAATAATATAATCACGTGACGCCCACCCTACTTCCGCCAAGGAAGAAGGCTGGTGTCAACTCCCTGTTCCTTGTTCAGCGTCAACCTTCCACCTGACAAGGACAGGTTTTCTTGCTCTGTCTCGCCTATACTTCTTTTATTCTTTTTTTGTAAAGATTGCCTGTGTTTGCCTTCTTTACTTGTTCTGTTGTGGCTTACGCTAAACCCTGGGTACTATGGTCATGAGAGGCTTATGTGTGGTGTTTTTATTATTTTATTTGGTAGCTTCAGCGATCGAGTACTCCTCCAGGTCTCTCAATCCACCATCTTGTTTCACCTCGTGGTCGTCCACTTTCTAGTTGTGCCTAGGTTTAGTTATGCTGGAGGTTTCCTCTTGCACATTACTTATTGTAAATATTTTAAGGTTGATAGAGTTTTCCTCCCAATCTCTGGATCCACCACCTTGTCTCCACTTTGTGGTCATGTGCTCCATGTTTGTTCCGCCACCATAGCCCAAAATGTTGAAGGTAACGACGGGTTGAGCATCATCTCTCTCCAAAAGTTGCTCTTTGTCCTGGAGGACTTGCGTACCAATTCCATGGAAAAAACGTTTTTCTTCGGAAGAACGTGTGGCCGGTGTAGAGGGGGATTCCACGGAGGGGACAGCTACCATCATTTTGACACCTCCTGCAACCGACCAGCAGATGCACAATCAGTGCGTCCGAAGGGCAAAATGCAAGCTGCCACCGGTACAAAGTGCCTTTCTATTAACATCCTACATAAACTAAAGGCAAGGCTCCCCTTAAAGGGAAGGCCTGTTTTAAGAATTCGCACTCAAATTTTCCTTCTGCCCCCATTTTACCTGCTGACTTGTCTTCTTCCCTTCGCACGCACGGCGAGACACAAAAGATGTGGGTGACCGGCATGAATTTTCGATGCTTGGCCACCCCATCTTCTCCTTCTATCATGCTGCGTCACGTGATCTTCGGTCCCTGGGAGGTTTTACCGAGGCACGCACTGGCACGGGTGATGGGATGGCTATGGAATCAGCACCCATCACTCACCTCAATGAGACTGCTGTCATTGGCAGAGTTACGTCCATTCCCTGGTTTCACACTGGACATAACTCCGGGTCGCAGCCGCAGGCACTTCCACACCGGGACCTGTGTCACGGGACCCTGGCATTTGATGTACCCCATTCGGTTGTTGACATTTCCCCTAGGGGTACAGGACATTGGGGAGCGGACTTATTCCGTTCTGCTCTTGGGCAATCTCCACGGTCTCGTTCCTCCAGGGGGAGGATCTACCAGTGGGACCAGGGGTAACCTGTGCGATCCGGACCTTGGTGTGACCACATTACCACAGTCACTCCAACCCGTAGACAGGCATATAGGGGGCTCGATTGCCGTGCCCTCCACTGCTCCACCCTTATCCACAAGGGCCTTATACGGATCCCACCAGGGAAGTGTATGTGACATTTCCGAGGGGTGGGGGTGGGTGCGACATGACACGCTCTCTTGCAAACTCCCCCGTATGGAAAATTCTGCCCCCAGGCCGCCACAGCCCATTTTTCTCTGTGGGGACCAGTGGCTCTGTGCCCCTCAGAGGGACCAGTGGTTTCGAGCGGACCTCATCATTTCCATGGTCGCCTGTGGCATCCAGCCTCCTCAAGCTGGTTTGACCTTGGTCCCGCTCCCTCTCAGGCGCTGTCCGATCAGCAGGACAGACTCCACACCAGACCACACACACACACACACACCCCCCAGTCTGGTCGCCGATCATAGAGCCACCAGGGACCCGCCCTCGCATCATACTACTCCCCAGTTAGGGCGGGACCCTCACGCACCCTTGTCTTTGCCTCCTCTAGACGGTTCTTCGCAACCTCTCCAGGAACCCCGACACTCCCAATCTTGAGGATGCGGTTGAGGAAGTGCACCCCCGCCGAGCGTGCTTGCGCCAGACTAGTCGCCTCTCAGATCCTGTCTTCCATTTGGGAGTGTTCGGCAACTCTATCCAGGGGTGCGCAGGTCGTCCCTCCTCCAGGGAAAGTAATCCCTCGGCCTGGGAGGCAGCTCCTGTAGGCACGTTCCTCAGGGACCCCCAATTGCCCCACATCTCCTCCCTGTTTGCCAGCGACTACCCTGTGGCCAGGGAAATTGCCATTTCTCCTGCCGACCGCTGGTTGATCCCCCATTCAGTTCCTCCCACTGCCACTTCGATCTCACTCAAGACGGTAGTGGAATGGGACCGCATAGCCAGATCGGGGATCCTACACTTCACTGCTGGTCATGTATTTATGACATGCTCACACAACGGGTGGAGGAGATCTGGCTGTAGGGGGGACGACTTGGTCTCCGTGTCCTCAGACGCTCAGGCCTCTGAGACACACTCTGAGACTAACTTATGGTTCTTCAGGAACCCCATGATGTGAATCCTGGTCAGCAGGAGCTTGCATCACCTTTGGCTGTGGCGGACAGCGCAACCAGGAGCCATTTTAATTGTTTATTGGCCTGCAGAGATTCCTTCCTTTGAAGGCTAATCTCTCACGTAAGCCGGCCCTGTGGTGCATTCCAGGTCAGCAGCAGTCGCTCTTTGTCGATTGTTCGGCTGCCTTTATCACTCATTCAGCTGAAGAGTGTAAAGAAGCAGCCTCATATGTGGCCAGGCCTGCCCCCCCCCCCCCCCCCCCAGACCCTCCTTTCATTCCTCCCCTCGCCAGACCACTTATTGGAAGCAGACCCATCCCACACCACACGGCCCGCCCAGTGCTCTCTCCCCCCCTCTCGGCCTAACACGAACCTTCCCAAGCAGAATTTTCGTTTTGGCTGTCAGGGACAGCCAAGAGAGATGACTGGAGGACCCTCCTATGGGGGAGCTGGATCAGGAGAACTCAGACCGCTACCACTCAATCATCCTGCCCACCGCCAGGATCCCTCCCAACCCTGCCCTTTGGCCCCTCTGGTGGGTAGCCTATCCTGACATGCCCACCAGTGGAGATATATGGGTCTCAACCCATGGATAGTAGCGGTCTTAGAGGAGGGGTTCTGTCTGCCTTAGGCCCACGAACACCCTTCTCTGATGCGTTCTCCCCCCTCCCTCGCCCAACCATACCTCCCCTGCCCATCCTCCATGTCATCCCCAAGCCACCAAGTTCCAGATGGACACTCCGACTCAGTTCAGAGACTCCATCCACCACCAGGACCGATAGTTCTGAAGGTGCTTATTTTCATATTCTTATACACCCATCTCACAGACGATACCTAGTTTGTCTAGCAGGATTGGGTGTTCCAGTTCAAGGCGCTCCCCTCTGGCCTCTCCCTGGCACCCTTCCTCTTCATGAAGGTGGTCAGGGAGATGGCCTCCCTGGCAACACAGGAAGACATACGTCTCCTGGTGTACCTCGATGACTGGCTCATCCTGGCTCCCTCCCGGGCCCGGTGTCAAACCGACACCAACCATCTTCTTCACCTCTGTTCCAAGCTAGGGTTTGTCACAACCCCAACAGTGCGAACTCAACCCCAGTCAACAATTCTATTTTCTGGGTATAAGATTCGACACACTCTCCATGAAGGTCTCCCCGACTCCAGAGAGTGTCCACCCGCATTTTGGACCTCATCTCCCACTTATCCACCCACACCCCTGCCAGAACCCTTACCTCCCTCTTAGGGATGATAGAGTCCCTCATCCCTCATCCCCTAGGCTGGGTCCCCAAGCGCCAACTTCAAAGGGAGTTCCGTCGTCGACGGTCTCAAACCTCCGAGTGCTGGGATCAGTCCACTCCCCTGGGCCCTTGGTTCCAATGGGCCACAGTCGAGTGGCTCGACCCTTCCACCCTACCCCAGGGGTTCCCATCTCCCCTTTCAACCCAACCTCCGGAACTCTACACAAACACTATGACAATGTTATGTCACCAGGGGGGGAGGGGGGAGCTCGCTCCCTCAGTCTCTCTCTCCGAACAGAGGCCCTTCTCTGCTGGTGCCATTTGCGGGGATTCCTCTCCGCGCGAGGCGCATTGCGGGAACCCTCAATATCCTAGCGGACTCCCTCAGTCAGTCCAAGTCCCTCCTCGACACGGATGGACCCTCAGCAGGCTAACCCTCCTCTCGGTGTGGAAACAATGGGTCAGGCCCATGATCAACCTCTTTGCCATCCAATTCAACCTCCGTCTTCCAGTATATGTCTCTTCGGTCCCTGACCCCCAGGCGTATACAATCAACGCTCTCTCCCCTCCCTAGTTGGGCCTCATAGCATACGCCTTCCCACCATTCCTGATCCTCCTCAAGGCGATCAGGAAAGCAAGACTGGAAAGACCTGGCCAGGCTCATCCCCATCGCCCCATGGTAGCTGACCCAGTCCTGGCTTCCGGACCTCGTCTTTCTCCCATGTTCCCCCTCTGGGCCTTCTCCAGCTGGGCACATGTTTGGACATGCTCAGACAGCCTCGCTCAGGTCGCCCCAACTCCAACCCCAGATGCTCCGCCTGGCTTTTGTGCCAGCCCAATTGCGAACATCTGCTCATCCCTCCGAACCGGACAGATCCCAGTGCGTCCGAGAGTATCGCTCCAAACCTGACAGATCCCAGTCCGTCCTAGACATACTGTCTGTGGCAGGGGCCTCGCAAGACCTTAGGCCTCTCGCAGAGCCATCACTGATCTCTCAACGATTACCATTGGGGGAGATGGGTCTCCTGGTGCTCGGGTAACTGTTCCCCTGGTCATCCTTCCAATATCCAGTTAGGCAACTTTCTATCCCACCTACCCTCTCCCTAAAGCTCTCTGCTAGCTCCATTCGGGGCTACAGGTCAGCTATCTGTACCATTCTTCGCCAGCCCAGTGGCCCCCCTTTTGAGAATAACTCCCTTCTCAGAGAGATCCTATGGGGGTAGCTCTGTGTGAGTCACAGTCCCCTAGGCAGTCTCCCTTTGGAACCTCTCCATTGTCATTGATGCTCTCAGAAAACCCCCTAGTGGGGACCCCAGAGACATTGCCTTCCACAGGGACGGTTCTGTCTCTCTCAAGTTTCTTCCCGAATTCTCAGCTAAGAATCAGGAACCAGGCACAGCCTCTCCCTCCCTCGTCATCAGCTCATTCGCGGATATCTTGGGAAAAGGGGAAAGCAGGGGGACATGGACCTGTGCCCTTCTAGGTGTCTGAGATACTACTGGGAACACTCGCGCCTCAGGCGCTCTTCCCAGAAGTGTCTCCTCATTCCATCAACCCCAGTCATCATAAAAACATCTCTGCTGGCACTATCTCTAGGTGGCTTTCCAAGACAGATCTGCTTACGCCCAGGCGTACAAGGATCTCCCCGTCATATCTCCTCAGGCCCATGAGGTCAGAGCGCTGGCGGCTTCCGCAGCGTTCCAGCGCTCGGTCTCCTTGCCACCTTCTGGAGGCAGCCTACTGGCGCTCAGAAAATCCCTTCATAAACTTTTATTTAAGGGATATCCGCATGACCAGGGCTGATGGTTCTAAGGGATTCCTTTTGTTGCGGCTAACACAGCCATATCTATTCCGCGTTCTAACCCCAAGAACCATTAGGGCACTCGGCCCTCCTCCAACTCCTTTAATTCTGCTACGGTCTGACATGGTAAAGTATATGACGCTAAAATGGGAGTTTGTATTATACTCCCTGTTTAGTTTGCTCTCTTGACAAGCGCGCGCCCGCTAGTGCCCAACTGGAAATCACACAGCCAAAAGGCTTGAGCGTCTGCCAGCGCCCAGTAAAACACATGGCAACAATGGGCGCCGCCATATTTCTCGTAGAGAAGGAAATCTCGCGAGAACTTGACTTCCTTCTTCCTCTAGCCATTTAGTTCCGTTTGCTAAAAAACGCGAGTCAATGCGTGCAGTGGTTCTCGAGTTACGAATTTTTTAATAAGTTTTGAGGTTGAATTGCTGTTTTTTCACCATGGCTAATCTTGATTTCTGCCGTTCTATAATGAGATTTAGTGATGGAGATACTGTGATTTGTAGGATTTACGGCATAGATTTAGTGAAAGTGCTGGGTAATGAAGCTTAGAGTGACCTAGATTTCGACTGGGATGAGGTTCCAGGTATGATGAACAACGATTCGGAAGAAAGTTCTGAAGAAGATTTTTTTTTTTTCCCCGAGTAAATGGCCCATGTGACATCCTTTAAACTTACAATATAGCAACATATACATTCGTAGGAATTATTTTCATTTCATTCTTTCCTTTCCTCTCTTTTAAATTATTTTTTAATTGGGTAACCATGTTCAAATTACGGAGTTACTTATCTTGCTGATGGTTTTGGGCGTAACTAAGCAAGCTTAGATAAGTGCATATTGAAGAGGGTTTTTATATACTTAACATGTCGGACTGCAATGCCCACCCTACCTCCCTCTAGTGCAATGGTTCTAGGGGTTACCTTGCACATATGCCTTGCTGAATGAGGAGCAGGAAGTTGGCACCAGCTTTCTTCCTTCGGGGAAGTAGGGTAGGTGTCGTGTGATTGTCTTATTACTGCATTAGCCACAAAAAAATCGGCCGTAGAATGCTACGGTCTGACATGGTAAGTATACTAGCCAAACAGGGAGTGTAATACAAACTCTCCATTTTTCTTTCTTCCTTTAAATGTTGCTTTAGTGTGTGTGTGTTTTTTTTTAAAACCCTTTTTATATAACTTGCTGTTTATCTTGAATAGCCATATCCAAGCTTGTTCTATCCCAGTTCCAGCACCATTGGTTCACAGGGAGCTATAGATGTTGGATTTAGATAAGGCTGCCCATAAGATAAAACCCTTTATTGCTATGAGAGTCGCTTCAGTTGTGGCTGTTTGGACTTTACAAGACGTTAACCCCAGGTAAGCTTCCCATTGATTACGGCTGACCTGTCTACCTTACGATTTTTTAGCATATTTTACTAAATTTGACTGGAAAATGTGATAATATGCAGAGTATGACAAAAATATGAAAATCGGCAACATATAAGCTACAACAACAGCCAAAAGAAATACTATTTTTTTCCTGTTCGAAGACGCGAGTTATTGTCCCTACTTGCAGTTGGCGCATATTCACCTAGGGCCTACACCATGGTCGGCCATCTTTCATAGTAAGTGACTGACACAGATATTACTATGAGAATGCTGCCACCAGTGAAATTATGTGTTCATGAGTGTGATGAAGAGCTAGATGTTGAAAAGAAGGTTGCCAAATGAGGGAGCAAACTTTCCTAAATGCATACCATGCAAACTTGAAAGTGCCTAGTCCCAAGTTCAAAAAAGGTCTGGCAACTTTCGTGTGGTGCACTCTGTGTGAAACGGGTTTTAGTCATGCTCATGGAGGGCGCAATGATTGCATAAAGCATGTTTTCATCAAAATCGGATAAAAAAAAAATATCAGACGTGGTGAAAGGAACCCTTTCAATTGTACAAGCATTGAAAAAGGGCAAGGCAGAGTCTAGTGGGGGACCTGGGGCAGCAGGTGAAAAACGCCGAGATCTTGATCGTGTTGTGTAGTCTGGTGGCTGACGCGAATCTGTCCCTTTCAACGATCAGTCGTCTTGTTCCCTATTCAAGAAGATGTTTCCTGACACTTCATCACTTTAACATCTACTGTTAATTAGCTCTTCTCCCCGCGCCCACACTCACACCCCAAAAAACAGGGAAGGGGGATGGAGTGGCAGTGCAAAGTGAAGAGGAAGATGGAAAATAAAATCTGTATGAATGGTGTACATGTGTCTGACTGTCTTGTCACTGTGTGTGTGTGTGTGGTGGGGGGGGGGGGGGGGGAGGATATTATATATATATTTTTTTTTTTCTTAACCCTCTTCAGTATGCACTTACCTGAGCTTAGTAACACCGAAAACCATCGGCAAGATAGTTAACTCCGTAATTTGAACATGGTTACTCAATTAAAAAATTAAAAGAGAGGAAAGGAAAGAATGAAATGAAAATAATTTTTAAAAATTCCTACGAATATATATGTTGCTATATGTAAGTTTGAAGAATGTCACATGAGCCATTTACTCGGGGCAAAAAAAAAATCTTCTTCTTCAGAACTTTCATTCGAATCGTTGCTCATCATACCTTGAACCTCATCCCAGTCGAAATCTAGGTCACTCTAAGCTTCATCACCCAGCACTTTCAGTTAGTCTTATGCCATAATTCTACAAATCACAGTATCTCCATCACTAAATCTCATTATAGAACGGCAGAAATCAAGGTAAGCCATGGTGAAAAACCGCATTTCGACTTCAGAACTTTAAAAAATTCTTAACTCGAGAACCACGGCACGCATCGACTCGCGTTTTTTTTTTGTGCAGACAGTAGAAAATGGCTACAGGAAGAAGGAAATCATGTTCTCGCGAGACTTTCTCTTTTCTACGAGAAACATGGCGGCGCCCACTGTTGCCACGTGTTTTTACCGGGGCTGGCAGGCGCTCGGCGTTTTGGCTGTGTGATTTCCGGTTGGGCGCTAGCGGGCGCCCGATTGACAAGAGAGTTAAATGAGATGGTCAACAACTAAATACATGCAGTGTGTGTGTAGTGCACTTGTGCTTGTTGGTTTGAGTGTGAGTACAGCGCAGTGAGTTGGCTGCAAGAATTGCACGATATAAAATCCATATTAAATTCAAGGTAAGAAAAATACTCTTTTTTTGTCATAGAATACTAAAATTTACTCCATGGATTACTATGGTTCAGTTTTGAGGTAGACAGGTCTGTTACAGTTAATACGCAGAATCAGAGTGGTAGAGTATTCTTTAAACCACAATCTTATTCCGTCAGTTACAATCCCTACGAGTCACGTAACACTCCAGAAGGAAGTCCACAGGTATCTGAATACAGGAAATTGGAACTGAGCTCATCATGAAAGCAGAGCAGGGAGAGTATCCAACATTCAGACTGATTAGTTCATGATGACTGATTGGAGTCTTGATGGTGATGCCATGGATTGCCATTTTTTGTGTTAAATCATGTTGCAGATTACAGCATTTTCTATGTCAGGAAATTTGAACAAGAAGAAGAAGCCAAGCAACAAACAATTATGAATAAATGACAGATGAGTGTATGGTCCTATTCTTCTCATTTGAGCCCATAGTACACTCGGTGCAGGAATTGGTCAGGGCTGAAAAACAAATTATGCAATAACATCTAGGTATTTTGGATTCTACTCAACCGTCTTTCAGCCAGTGATTTATAATGCTAATTAATGTACAACTAGATGACTGCATTGTGTTTGTGTTTTGATTATGTTTGAGCTTTCTAAAGTAATTCTGTGGGCAAAAAATTTTTTTTTCACAGCCATCACAAGTTTTGAGCTGTGTCAAACTCAAATCTGATTTTAAGAGGCAGAAAAAGCGAACATCTGAGAAAAAGAGATTGTGAAGCACTTCAGTACCCCAAGTCTCGTACCGTGTGCAGTTTTTCGAATCCCAAGTTTCCATGATTCTGCATTCAGACCTCTGCCACCCGCAGTCATTATGGTATATTGCGGCACTTCTGCCAGTATTAATCGGAGCTTTTCAGTGGGATCAGATATGTAGGTGAACGCAATTCATTCAGCCATTTGTCTGGTTGTGGATCATACAGAGGCTTCTTTTGAAGGGAAAATTTGATGTCTTGCATGTCATGAATCATAAATAAAGGTGAGACATTTGAGGAAGACACAATTGTCAACTGTCAAAAATTAGATTGGACTGGAAAAACTACAATAGCGAGTAATTGTCAGTCAGTGATTTTCAAGTTATAAGAAAGTGAAGTATCCAGGAACAGTTCAGTGTACTTTTTCACATTGTTAAAAAAAGGCTGAACTACGTCAGTTGTGGATTCAACAGCACTTCTTGAACACGTGCACGAGTTGATGCTTCAAGAGCATTAGACTGCAATCAGAACAGACTGGATTTCTTGATCAGATTAATGTTTTAGCGCGCGCATGCATGCGCGCGCGCACACACACACATACACACACACACACACACCCATTTTTCCCCTCTTAAACAAACAAACAAACAAGGATTTTTGTATTTTGATGCTGTGACAGGCCAGGGAAATATGTCATGTGTGTACTCCCATGGTGGGCTTGGTTATGAACAGCAATAAATGCTGTGTCACATTGGTTGTGTCCACCTGGAGGGATATTGCTCTTTTATTGCTTAGTTATATTCATGGCTGCTGAGACAAACACCAATTTGATTTTTTTTTTTTTCCCTTTAAAACTGTGTACATTCAATTTCGCCCAGGAGGCTTCACCTTTAGTATCTCCTCACCATGGCATTGCCCCTGGGGTCTAGGTGGACCCTGGACCCTGGCCTTTTTCAGAGATTTTTCAAGTCCACTGTTCTCCAGCATGCATACTATCCGTCTGGGTGTAACAATAACAATAATGAGGCATTACACACACTTGCGCGCGTCTGTGCATACAGAAACGCGCCTTCTTTTTATAAGCGATCTGCCTTCTGTACTTTTATAGTTTGATAGTGCTATATATACGTTATGCTCTTGGGACAGTCCATGATAGTGAAACATGAAATACACATATAACACAATTATGAATATTTTGCATCTAACGAGTGAAGTGTAATTATTCAGTTCAAACATGTTGATGGCATTGTTAATTTTCATGTAGATTTGCTGATAAAATGTGGCTTACTAAGGGTGAAATTAAGGATGACATTTCAGCTGTCTTTGTGGGTATGAAAATACCCAGCCTAGCATGAAAGAGTTATTCAGCTTTTGAATTGATGTTTTCAAGAATGTCCAGAACTGCATTTACTGATCAGAAAGTGTAATTTGTTTAATGTTTCTATATACTTTTACATGTTCTTGCCTGTAACCTGTGCATTGCAACAACTTCAACAATAAAAATCTATGAATACTTAATATGCAGATCCATATTTTTAAGATGGAATTCTATCAAAAAGAGTTTACAGTAAAAATGACTAAAACAAAAATGAAAAATGCACTGATGATCATAAACAAGAATGTCCTGTTGATATCAATTTTGAGTCCAGATCGAGTACTCTTATCTTCTGATAGAAATAGCAATTTGCATGCATTTCTGCATTTTAAGTATCTCTGCAGTGTGTTTTTTAGGCTCTATCTGAGACAAAAGTTTGTTTGCAGATGCCTTGAAATTAAAGAATGATTGCTTTTTTGAAAGGAGAAACAGTTACGTCCATTGTGGCCAAATTAAGAACAAATGGAAATCACAATGGCAAAAGGAAGCCGAAGCAGTGAATATGGTATTGGGTGCAAGCTTAATTTGGGTAGTACCTGCCCCTTGTACATTTGTTCGAAATTATCTGAAGGGTAGACAGAAGGAGATTAAACTCTGAAGTCACAATTGTTTATGGTAAATCACACGGGGGAAAAAAACAAAAGCTCTGAAGTCATGTTGATCTCTCAGAACTCACTAAATCCCAGAAAGATGGGTTAACTTCTTCACTACATGCCATGTGTTTGTGATGGTGAGGCAGCTAGCTGTTCCTGTAGGAGATCATGTTACGCAAGGTGACAGTAGTTTTTTAAAAATTTCCCATTTTCCTTAAGTAATTAATTGATGCAGACATATCTTGTTTTTCTTAGTTTTAGTTATTACCAAATGTACAGTGATAAATTTTGTTTTTCATGAGGAGGATACTTCGATGACAGAATTTTAAACAAGGATTTTTGTACATTTCTATGTCAAGCAGTGAAAACTTTTCTTAAGGTCATAATAGTGTTTTGGTGTTGCCTAAAGGGTATGTAAAAGCATGTTGTTGGCAACTTTCTGTGAAAGTAAACGGTAGGCCTTTGCGCTTGCATTAAAAAGCATAAAAAAAAAATTGCCATCTATCGGCAAGGGAAAGAATTCATTGCACAATGTTGGTCGTGCAAAGAATTAATGAGTTTAGTGCCTGTTGCCAAAACTTTTATCAGTTCATAGCATTTGAAAATAAATGTAGAAGGAAGAGATGGTATGTGGTTGGATGTGTGAAATAGGAGAGATGACAGCAGTGTGACTCCCCTTTGTTTACACAGTTGCAAAGTGCTTTGAAATTATTCTGACCCTTGCTGCAAGAAAACTATATCGGTGGAGAATAAACAGGAAAAAGATTTTTGTTCAAATATTGCAGAACCATTGTCCAACCTCCCACCCCTCCCCAGCCCCAGCCCCTCCCTATCCCCTCCTCATTTGAGGTACATTCAGATCATGACATTATCTGTAGTTGAGACACCTTTATCATTAACTTCAGCTTGTCAAATAAGCCAAGTTTTTTGTTTCCTGTGTTATGCAGGTTGTCTTTTTTTTGTTTTGTTTTAACTTTCCAGAAAAGTGTGCTGAAATTAGAGCTTTTTTCTGTGCATAATAGGCAGACAAAGTGGCTTTAAAAATCAAGAAAATTAATTTTGGCCAGGGAATGGGGGGACTGTCTACTCTATGAGATACTGCCCATGAACTGTGCCAGGGATTGAGTGGCCTCTTTTTCCTTACATCATTTTAGTTGTATAAGTTTTTTTTTTTTTTTTTTTTTTTTTTTTTTTTTTTTAATAGAAATTATCAAGGAGTATAAAAGTACTTGCCTAAATAGTTTGTGGTGAAAAGTTATGTCATCACTTGATATAAAGATAAAAGGGTTTGTAAAGGAGGGAGATTGTAAAATTGTGAGCGAATACAGGCAGCGAGCAAAGTTGTAAAGAGTTTTTTTCTTTCAGAAAAATGGTGTTCAGTAAGATCTTGAAAGCTGTAAGTACGCATATATGAAGACATAATATGTGTGTGAGGAGGCTGCTAAAGGAGAAGGTAAAAATACTAGTAAAACTATCTGGTTATTTGTTCAAAGTATAAGATCACTGGTGAATAGTTAGCGTTGTCACTTCATTTAAAGATGGAAAGAGTTTGTAAAGGATGGAGAGTGTAAAACTGTTGAGTGATATAGGGAAAGGAGGACAAATGCAGGGACAGGAAAGTTAGATGTAGTCAGAGAGAATGGAGGGAGGAGTGACGGTGAAAGTTGTATGAAAGTAGTCAAAGAACAAGATGCAAAGCATATAAACGTACTCCCAGTTTATTTTGAATATGCGTGAGATATTCCATGAAGAGGAAAAAACCGTTTGGGGCTGTTGTGGCCGTTAGTAACGGCTATTCTGGTAAACATCGGGCATGATCTGTGACCCCAAAATGAACATACCTACAAGTTTTTTAGAAAAATCAGCCTTATACTTTCTAAGATATTCCATAAAAAAAAAGAAGACCGTTATGGGCCGTTATAGCCGTTAGTAACGGCTTTAACAGTAAAATAAAACATCAGGCATCATCCATGATCCATAATTTAACATACCTTCAAATTTTCAGAAAGATCGGCCAAGTACTTTCTGAGAAAGTACTTCATGAGATATTCCATAAAGAAGGAAAACCGTTACGGCCGTTAGTTTCGGCTATAATGGTAAAATAACACATCGGGCATGATCCATAATGAACATACCTACGCCTAGTACTTTCTGAGAAAAACCATTATGGGCTGTTACAGCCATTAGTAACAGATATAACAGTAAAGTAAACATTGGACATGATCCGTGCCGTTTTTTTTGACCCATAATGAACATGCCTACAAATATTCAGAGAGATCAGCCAAGTACTTTCTGAGATATTCCATGAAGAAGGAAAACCGTTACGGCCGTTAGTAACGGCTATAATGGTAAAATAACACATCAGGCATCGTACGTGACCCATAATGAACATACCAACAAATTTTCAGAAAGATCGGTCCAGTAGTTTTGTCTGGAGCGAGTGGAACACATTTTGACCACAGGGAGACACACACACACACACACAGAAACACACAGAGAAACACACAGCATTTCTTCATTCCCATTGTAAACTACTCCCAGTTCTTGATCAGTGCATGAATTTTATATTATCTTAAAAGCTGTTTTCCCCCTTAAACATTGATATGTAAAAAGTGGAGATATTGATTTTTATTAGAACTGCCTGCTGTCCCTGGTGACATTAATGTTGTGTGTGTATGTTGCAGGGAACCAAGGCTCAATATTTGGCAGCAAAAGCTTTGAAAAAGGCATCTTGGAGGTTCCACACCAAGTACATGATGTGGTTTTCAGCGCCATGATGAACCAAAATCAATCACAGAAGATTTTGAACAGGTACATATGCTCCCGCAGATGTATGCACGCATGCACACAGACACACACACACACACACACACACACACACACACACACACACAACTAGGTCCAAAAAATGATCTCCTCATTGTATGGTCATGAATGTAATCACAGGTGGTAACTTGTCAGGATATTAGAAATATACAGACCTGTTTATCAGTACAACTTTCTGTCATTTAACACGGAAAAATCTGCTAAGCACAGAAATATGATACTGCAGAACAAAATAGGAAAACTAGGCTGTCAAATTATAGAGGAAAATTAGCCTATTAGTTCTCTCAGTTTGGCAGCATGTCACTTGTGATCTCAGAACTTGATTTGGTCCGTTGCTTATCACCCAAAACGACTGCAGATTTTCATTTGTTCAACAGTCTGTGCTACAGTCTTGATTAAGAGGAACCTGACGGTCATGTTTATTGCTGCACAAACTCTACTTTCACAGCAATTCATAAGATTTAAAGAATTACCAGATTTGGTTAGTGAGTTTGCCAGTCCAAGACTTAAGAGTTTAATCAAAGTTTTGTTGGTCTGCATTATCACAGTCAGATCAGCGAGGCTTTTTTCACAAATTTTGAAAGTCAGGAGATCGCAGAATCTGAAAATTTTTCAACCTCATCAAGTCGCCTATCAATGTTGACCTCTGAACATTTTTGTCAAAATGATTTCTATAGCAAAGTCACAATGGAACATGTCTGTGTCATCCTTCCTGTTTTTAATTTTAAAATAAATCGCAGTTTGCATGAAATTCATGCTAAATCTGCCGCTTTTGCTTCTCAGCAAAACTTGGGTTCTGCCATGGGAACTGACCATTTAATATGATTTTGAGCCCGTTTCAAGGACATATATATGTATATATCTGCACACACACACACACACACACACACACACAAACTGGACTTCTTCATTGTTTAAATGTAATGGTGCAGTCAAGGTGTACGGTTGGAGCCAAGTGACTAGCCCTGTTTCCTACACATGGTTATATGTTCCATTGGATTCCCATGATTAGTGCTATTATTGAGAATACAAATTCACTTTCATGTTTTTTCTTATCTCTCTTCAGAGACTCCTTTCTCCCTTCCACCAACCTCCTTCCCACAGCTTTCCTCGTTACTGCAACTTGCGTTTGGATGGACCAACTTTTGAAGGAAAATAAAACTGCAACTCATATCAGCATATGTGGTGGTAGTAATAACAACAGTGATAATGATAATAATAATTTTAGGAACAAAAATGATCACACTATCCTTAAAAGAATGTCTCCCAGAGGGTTAGGGAAGTAAAATTTAATCCAGAAAAAAATGTTAAAATTTGGTGAAACAAACATTTCATGACCCACCTCCATTCATACCCATGTTTCTAACTCCCCCTCCTCTCTCGCCCTCTCTTTTTCTCTCACACACATGTACACATGTATGTTCACATGTACAGAGAGTAGGCTGTTTCTTTATTAGCTGTGCAAATTAGGATAACTGACGATTGGTTGGTTTACTGAGAATTACGGCATCTGATTCTTGAGAAGAATAGCATTGGATTAACAGGTCTATCTATGGATACAGTATTTCAGTAGTGGTGGGTTTTACCTTTGTGAAGTTGAACTCTTGGATTAATATGAGCTATTTTTGCTCATTATGATGATCAGTGTAGTTCAAAGGTGTCAAGTGTCTGCAAAAATAAAAGTGATTAAGAGTGTTTAAATATATGCTTAATTCCTGCATAAGTGAGGGGCTTGCATCATTTGAAAACAAGGAAAAGTAGAAACAGAAAACCAACAGAAAGATGTAAAAGTATCTGATTGTAAAAGTTTATTGGTAAGAACTGTTTTCACCTCACAGAATTAAAATGACATTATTTTACACACAGGTAGAAATGAGCATTGGAAGTATGAAGTATTTGAATTCAGATTTTTGTTTCAAAATACTGAAAATCGATACCTTGAATACTGGGTAGATATGAACGTGATAAATGGGTCCAAGTCTGCCATGTTGACAATATTTAATAGCAGCTTTGATATTTAAGATAATGTTGTCATTCTCCTCAAGAAAAATAGACACTTAATGGGACAGTCATGAATTTAAGCGTAGTCTCTTATTTGTAAGCGTGTTAGAACCTGCATTGCTTACAGTGTTTTACAGAGTAACTGAAAATAGAAGAAATGAGGGCAAGGAGGGGTGTGTATTGGTGGGGGATGGGGAGGTAAAGTTGTAAGTTTTTTTGGTTGGTTATTTGTTTTTATGAAAAATGATATTGCATTTAGATCATGCAAGCTGTAGGTGCACAGGTGTGAAGATAATGCATACATACGAGTGAGGCTGTTCAAGACGATAAAGAAAACATTATCAAAGCTCTCTTTGGTTATTTATTTAAGTACATGTTCATCTTTCCATGGTACAAGCATGGACACTTGATTGTTCTTTCTTTCTGCATACACAGGCTGATACTCTGCAGACTCTGCCTGTATAGACAGGGAGTGGAGTTTTGTGTGTATGACCGTTTTTTATCCGGCCATTAAGGCAGCCATACTCCATCTTCGGGGAAGATGCTTGCTATGTGTAACATGTCATCCATACCAGCAGCCAAACTGGCCTTCTCTTCCAAAAGTTGGTGATGGGATTTTACGTGTGTGCTAGATGTTGTGCATGGGTTAACACACGGAACCTCGGTTTACAGTCTCGTTCAAAGAACTGTGTGGGGAATGGAGTCGGAATCAATGTTAACTCTGAGGGAGAAATCCCCCTGTACCGAAATTCGAATCGGCAACCCCAGGATCATGAGTCCAGGGCTCTGCCAGCTGAGTTATTCCTGCCCCCGGACACTTGATCGTAAAACCGTTTCAAAATATGGCCTGACATGGTGTTTGTTGGTGAAGACTTGACACTGATGATTTTCCAAATATGACCGAGTTTAAACCAGTTCCTTGTTACAGAACACAAAGAATGTTGCTGAATTCACTTGATTATGTTTCTGAGATGGGAGAGCAAGAGAAGAAAAAATAATTATGTTGGCTGCAAATATGGATCCGACTCATAGAAAGAACAGATCAGTGCCATGGAAAAGTCCTGTAACATTTCTAATATCATCCAATATGAAAGTGAAACCAAGTTTTTGATTGCGCATGATAATGTGTTTTGTGTGTGTGTGTGTGTGTGTGTGTTTTTTTTTTAAACCATTAATGATGGTGTAAGATTAGAAAATACTGAGACAGATTTTGTATTCTTCTGTGCAGGGCACATATATCTACTTTGACTACGAGAAGTGGGCCAAAGGAAGAAAGATGGGTTCACCTTCGAGTATCGATACTTGGAAGACCGGGGAGGAGGACACTTGCTGTCAGCAATTGGTTGTTCAACGATCTCATAGGCTACGCAGTCCGTCT
>JADBJO010022875.1:0-15000 GCA_016801955.1 Conus betulinus
ATTCAGACATTCTTCAACACCTGTCTGAGGCGCATCTACAAAATCCGATGGCAGGACAAGATCCGAAACGAAGATCTGTGGGAGCGTGCGCGGGACAGAAAACCAGTGGCCAAGCAGATACTGCGAAGGAAGTGGGGGCTGGATCGGACACACCCTCAGGAAGCCAGCGTCCAGCACCACACGTCAAGCCCTGACCTGGAACCCGCAGGGAAAAAGGAAGAGGCCGGCCTCGCAACAGCAAGTTTAGGGCGGATCCGCGGATGCGGAACGGGGAGCTGTTCCAAGATCCGTTCAGTAAGATTATCAAAATTATCCGCTGAGCCTCAAACATTGTAAAGTACAGTTTGTCAGCTGAGAACTGTCTATGAGGCAGTATATTCTTTATGGAATACTGAAACTTTCCAAACGATATACCCATTGACATTTAGTATTCTTACTTATTCTGCTAGGAAACTAATGACAAGCATGGGAAGTAACTTTTCCAGTCGTAGCCTACTATTAGCTCCCCAAGTGAAATACTTTGTTTTCTGTCGTGAACTGATTGCTCACTGATTTTCCAAAATGGTTTGAAAAAAAAAATAAAGAAAGAAAAAGTAAAAAAGAAGGAAAAGAAAAGAACAAGAAGAAAAAAAGAAAAACAGAAACGAAAACTTATATACCAACCCTATCAATTTTCGTCTATTTCATACCAGTTTTGTGGATTTGTGAACTGTTTTTTTCTTTATGGAGGACAGAGAGGGGGTGAGGGGGGAGGTAGGCAGGGGTACAGCGAGAGAATGGAGATGGAGGTGGAATGGACAAGAGGCCGGGGTTAAAAGGCTGGCGATGGAACTTGATGTTTTTATTGCGAAACCGGACCAAAGAGCAGAGTCAGGATGCGTTTGACCTTCCCTGAGGTCTGCATTCTTCCAAACCCTTTGTGTTTCATTGTCTTTTGCATTTCTCGTTTTGTCTCTTGTCTTTTTAAATTTTTTTTTATTTATTTCCCCCGAGTGCTGTGCTTTTCATCTCTCTAAAGATTTGTTTCGACAGACACAAAACATTCTCCAGTCCACACCGAATCAAACATATTCTCGATGTATGCGTATTTGTCACAAAGATTTTTTTTTTTTTTCCTGTACACCGGCAAAAATAGACAGAACTGTCCAAACCACAGTACGCAGTGTGTGTGCGCATGCGCATGCGCGTGTGTGTGTGTGTGTGTACTTCACAATGTGTGACAGGAGACATCTGGGAGCTGTACACTGTGCAGATGGCGGAGAACCACATGGTGGCGGGAGTGAGCATGTGTGACTTCAACCGTGGTCGAAAATGGCCCGTAAGTGCGCGATGCGAGCGTTGTATTCTAGAGAGGTCACATTCTTTTTCAATTAGGATTTTGCTATAAATCACTATATGATCCATGTAAGCATTTTGGGCCTAGCATAAGTTTGAGTCAGCGTTTGATAGTAAACTGATAATTTATCAAAAGAGCGACCCCCACCGATCATTTCACTGATTTCCAGCGACGACATCGTTCACAATCTTCAAATACGAGACCTTCCCCTCGGTTGACGTACATATCAGGCCTTCTCACTCACCCGTGACGCTGTCTTTGCGCCAGCTGGTTCCTCCCGAATAGTCCCATGCCTTTCATCTTAGTCTGTCTGCTTGGAACCACGTGGCATGTAATCTTGATGGGCATATGAAAGAAAAGAAGGTAAATCAAGTTCCAGACACAATAAAAATTCTGAAAATAATCTAATTGTACCTGTGTATAAATACTGTGTGTATGCGCGCGCGCGCGCGCGCGTGTGTGTGTGCCAAGGTCTGACCAGTGCGTTGGGCTAATGCGCAAATCAGACATCTGTAAGTAGTAGCTATGAGACCTTCTCCTTAAATTCTCTCCTCTTCGTCATTCATTCGTTTGTTCATCGGCTTTAAGTCGTGAGCAGTGTTGTGTCCAAAACTTAGCAGATGTAGTGTAGCGTAAACAGATTGGTCCGTACGCAGTGACACCTCCTTGATGAAACTGAAACCTGTGTGTGTGTGTGTGTGTGTGTGTGTGTGGAGGGAGGGGGTTGTGTTGCGCCGTTCGTGTTGTATGGCATTTTGCTATGTTGTATGAATGTGTGCTGTGGCGCAATATACTGAGGACAAGGTGATGGTGATGTTACATCTTGAAAGACAAATTAGTATCCGTCATCATTATATCATCGTCTCTATTATCACTATCATTTCCATAATTATTGTAATCAACATCATCCTCCTCCTCCCCCTCCTCCTCCTCCTCCTCGTCATCATCATTATGGGTGTCATCGTCGTCGTTGCCATTGTCATCGTCATCACCATCATCATCAGCCTCACGATGATGATGATGATGATGATGATGATCATCATCATCATCATCATCTCATACCATCGTCCACATCCTCATCACTGAAGTCACGATCCAAGGCCTGGATGGAGGGGGGTAAATGGGGGGGGGGGGGGGGGGGGGGGGGGGGTTCGGGGCGGGCGTGACGTTGACGCTGACTGACCTGATGTGCGGTTGCAGACGATAGGCCTGGTTCTGAACCACACCCACCCCCAGGTGCAAAAGTCGTCCATTCCCAGGGACAGCTGCATGATGAATGGCGGCATGTACGTGGCAGACCTCCTTCGGTGGGAGAGGTACAACATCTCCCAGCAGCTGCAGTTCTGGATGGAACTCAACACCAAGTAAGCCCTGCCTCCCACAGACATTGTACTGTGCTAAGGACACGTTCAGACATACAACTTGACCATTTTCGTACAATGACGTCTTTTTTTTTTTTCTAATGTGAATGAATGAATAAGGAGAAAAAAAAGAGAGAAAGAGAGAAAGAAAATAGGAAAGAAAGTAATTTAGCCTGGAATGTGAGAGTTTTACACAAAAGAAGGTAAAAGTCTGATCGACATTGAAAGAAACAAAAGCGAAAGCAACGGCGACAATAACAGCAACAGCAACATCATCATCATCATCATCATCATCAACAACAAAGCATAACATGTCATGGTTTCGTAGTTATTTCTCCGAACCCAGTACTTTATGAGTTCGGTTCATTTTCATCAAAGGTTTCTACAGGCAAAACTGCGCAAGAACCTGAAAAGCAAGAGAGGCAACTACCCCTTTTCGACTCACGTGTGTGAAAAAAAAAAAAAAAAAAAAAAAAAACCACAGTGGTGAAAAGAAAATCAGGGGAGAGAGCACGGGTTTGCATACTAGATTCTTTATTTAGTGGAAGGCATGTGCGCTGCCAGTAAGAGTTTGGTGCGAACAGGCGAATAGCAGTGGTTACCAGTTTTCGCTGTCTTTCTTTCATTGTCTTCTACTTCATTTCTGGTTTCTTTCTTTCTCATTATTCCTTCATTTGTGTTTTCTTTGTCAGGTGTTGTTTATCAGTTCTTTCCTTTTTACTGTCTCTCTTTCTTTCCTTCTTCTTTTTTTTGACTGTTTTTTTTCTTTCTTTCTTTTTGTCTTCCTTCCTTCCTTTCTTCCCTCCTGCCTTCCTTCTCTCTTTTTTTTTCTTGTAATGCTTGTATTTCTCTTTTTCTTTGGGTCCAGGGTTTAAACATCGTGCCATCACATGTATCAGAAAAAGCTACGGTAGTTTGATGTCAATCAGAAATAAAACGGGTAATGTATCAGGTCAACAACAGCGACACAAAACATAAATTGTCCAAGATTAATAAAGAACACAAAGAAGTGTAAGAAATGTGAAATGATGAAAGTAAGAGGAAATAAGAAATTTGAGCGGATGCCGAAAAGTTTTTGCAGGCTTTAGCAAACGCGTGATTTGATGTTTTGATCTTTGGTGTATAGCAGAGAAAATGAGCCCATAGAACTGGAATGATTATTATACTTAACAAAAAGCGAACAAAAACGGTTTTCTTTTGCTTGCTCATGTTAAAATGATATGGAAGGGGGGGGGGGGGGGGGGGGGGGCACCCTGGCACCCTTCAGCCTTCTTCTCTCCACCGCCCTGTCCCCCCCCCCCCCCCCCCCCTCCCCCCCCCACACCCCCCAACCCCCCCCCCAAAAAATAAATAATAAATAAAAAATAAGAGAGCCGAAAAAATGTTTTCTACTTATTCTTTATTGAGTAAGACGCTTCACTGAAGAAGACAATTATCGTCGACCATCTCCATCGCAGAGACACAGTATACTGAAGAGAAAGTCCGGATCGTTATCCGATTTATGGAAACTAAAATTGTCGGTGGCCGTCCCTGCGAGATAATTTTCAACTTAAGCCCCGCGATGCTCGGCACACAACTGTGTCGCCCCTATCCTCCGTCAATTTTGATTGGCTCGGAATGGAAACGTGACCAGCTACGAAGCACAGCTGTATTTACTGTGTGTTTGATGGGAGGGCTTGCGGCGACGCAGGGACGGAGGAGAGGTGAAGGGGCGGGGGAGGGAGGGAGAAATGGAGTAGAGTGTGGGTATGTTAGTTGTGGCGGGAAGGGGGAGGGAGGGGGGGGGGGGGAGTTGAAAGCTCGATTGCAATCTTTCGATGGTGAGATGTGGCCTGGCAACCAGCTTTCTTTATGAATGAAGATCGACAGTGGACATGATTTTCAGTTTCAGTTTCATCAAGGAGGTGTCACTGTGTGCGGACTCATCCATATACGCTGCATCACATCTGCTAAGTTTCGAGACCACTCAGAGCACGATTTAATGCCGATGGATAAATGAATTCATTTCCGAATTGACACAATTTAAGAAGAGGGTTTCATGGCTGCAGTTTAGCAGCTGTCTGACCTGCGCATTAGCCCCCAACATGCTGTTTAGATCTTGGGTACCTACCTACAAGTGTCTGTGTATCTGTAATATTGTATGTGCTTGTGATGAGAGTTCACGTGTGTGTGTGTGTGTGTGTGTGTGTGGGGGGGGGTGCATAGGTCCATGTGTGTGTTATGCCAGTGTATGCAGTGCTTGTGTGTGCGTGCGTGCGTGTGTGTGTGTGTGTGTGTGTGTGTGTGTGTGTGTGTGTGTGTGTGCACGCGAACTTGCATGCATGTGTATGCGAGTGTGTGTGTGTGTGTGTGTGTGTGTGTGTGTGTGTGGGTGTGTGATCTGTAGGCTTGTGTAAGCATGCTCCCACTTGCACATATGTGCACATGTCTGGGTGCGTATATGTGTATATGTATGCATATGTGTGCGTACGTGCATGTGCACGCGTCTTTGTGTATGTGCTAGTCTGTGTGTGTGCGTGTGCGCGCACACGTGCGTGTGTGTGTGTTCGTGAAGCGAGCGTGCGCGTGTCCGTACATGTATGTGCGTATGTGTGAGTGTACGCGCGCGCATGAGTGAAAATGAATGTTCAGTAGATGACATAGTAATTATATATCAGTAACATTTGCACGCACTCCAATGCATACACTCCCACATCTATAGACTCTCCACTTTCACACACTAGCATTGCTTCACTGATGCACACTTACCAGTTCACGATGGTTTGCAGTAAAAACAAGGTGGTCCTGAGAGAGTCAACCCAATAAAGAATAGAAAGTCATTCACTTACACGTTTTGCTTTCTTTCTTCCTCTAAGGGCTTGTAGCTTGTTTGTGTCCGTGCGTACTTATTATCCGTCTCGTAACCTTTTCAGTCGTATATTTCTGTGTTTATTTTTTATGATCCCTTTCAACGTGGTTTATGATAAATGCGTAATGGAGACTGCTTATGATGACTGCTTGATATGCAGGCATTTCATTCACATACAACCCCCCTCCCCTGCCTGTCTGTCTGTCTGTCTGTCTGTCTGTCTGTCTGTCTGTCTGTCTCTCTCTCTCTCTCTCTCTCTCTCTCTCTCTCTCTCTCTCTCTCTCCGTGTGTGTGTGTGTTGTGTGTGTGTGTGTGTGTGTGTGTGTGTCTTGTTGTTGTTGTTCTTCTTCTTGCCTTTTCTCTTCGTCTAATAATGTAAATTTGTGGAACACACACACACACACACACACACACACACACGCACACGCACGCACGCGCGCGCGCGCACACACACACACAACACACACACACACACATACACACACACATGCACGCACTCTCTCTCTCTCTCTCTCTCTCTCTCTCTCTCTCTCTCTCTCTCTCTCTCTCTCTCTCACACACACACACACACACACACACACACATTCTTCAGTAGTTCGTCGACAGGGAGCGGTCCGAAACTCGAAAGTTTGCTGACACAAAATACTTTTTTTAGTCATGGTCAGCAGTGATTGATCGATCTGTCGCTCTTGGACAAAGGATGACAGTGTCTTTGGCCCACAAACTTTGCACTCTATGGCTGTGCGGTCACGTTACGGTAGCCTCTAAATCCTTTTCGGATTCAACAGTGACTGTAGCCTCTGGAATAGGTTCTTTGTCTGTAGCTCCTCCATGAAGCCCTGTCAGCTGACCTCGGTCAGGAAAGTTTCTAACAGTACGGAGGGGATCGGGAACACAGGGTTCGAACTTCGGGCTTTGTAAGCCTTTATCCTCAGGATTGGTTTTTCAGGGGAAGCTAACATGTTTTCGCGCCACCGTGCGGCTTGAACTAGTCGTCTCCCTTTGGCACGGCTTCGGCTGCCTGCATGTCAATAAAACGTGCTAATGTTAATTTTTTCCCCCTCTCCACCTATAGTATCTGTGTCGTATTCTTTTGGCTCGTTGATTAATTTTGATATTGACTCCAGTACGTAAACTTTTGTCACTAATAGCTGCAATTATTATTGTACGTTTGTTTTGTTATGTTTTGTTTTTGCTAATAAAAAAAATGGATTTCAAGCGGTTAAAGACGTGCAGATGACGTGCTGTGCTGGTGCACTGATCTTCTTGTATGTAAGGCGTTTATTTTGCATTGTCTCTGTGTGTCCAATCAGTGTTCACGATCAGTGTTAGTTTTACATTATGTGTATATTGAGAACATGTGTTTGTGTGTTAGTTTTACATTAAATGTATATTGAGAACATGTGTTTGTGAACTGATTTTTTTTTTTACATTATTTCTTGTTCGTTCGTTTGTTTTGTAAGTGTTTTTACATTGTGTGTGTGTGGAGAACCAATATTCACTGAAGGAGCTCTGTACTCCGTGTGTAGAGAACCAATGTTCGTGTCGGGTGTTTATTTTTCATTTTGTGTATAGAGAACCAGTGTTCATCTAGAGCGTTCTTTGTTATTTGTACGTAGAGAACCTTTGTTCATGAAAAGTGTTTAGTTTTCCTTTTATGTTAAGAGAACCAGTGTTCATGTAAGGCGTTTGTTTTTCATTGTGGTGTAAAGAATCGGTGTTTATTAAGAGTGGTTATATTTCATGTTGTTCGTACAGAGTGTAATTGTACCTTTTCAATAAAAATTGAAGCAGTGGTCAACTATGTAGGTTTTTTTCGTATTATATGTCAAAAGGTGTCATTATCGAGCATGATAATTGTTTTTCATTCAAAATGAAAAGAGAGCCAGTGATTAAGAATGTCTTTGTTTCTTATTCCAGTTTTAAAGGAGGCTAGGTTCATTCTAGTTTCAAAGGAGGCCAGGTTCAACTATCGATATTTTTTTTTCGTACTATATGTAAAGGGAATCGGTTTTCGAGTTTGATTTTGTTTTTATTTAATATCAAAAGGAAGTCGGTGTTTAAGAATGATATCTGAGTAGATTCTATTGGAAAAGGCAGTCTCTGTTCAACTTTGGTTTTTTTTTTTTAACAACATACTATATATAAAAGAGTAGGTTTTTCGGTTCGATATTAGTTTTTTTTTTTTGTTTGTTTGTTTTTCTAATTCAACATGAGAAGGGTCTCGGTGTTTCAGAATGACATTTGTTTTGTCTGTTGTTTGGGAAGGGAGCCACTGTTTAGATACGGTGACATGGGCTCCGGCACTCAGGCTGTCCTGAACGCTGTGCTCCATGACAAGTACACCTCGGCTCCCAAAGAATGGAACACAGGTAACCAGTCGACCTGATAGCAAGAGGAAATGGGAGAGGTGTCACCTGGCCAATCTCTGATAGGACAGTGTGTGTGTGTGTGTGTGTGTGTGTGTGTGTGTGTGTGTGTGTGTGTGTATGTGTGTGTGTGTGTGTTGGTGCGTGCGTGCGCGCGCGCGCGCGCGTGTGTGTGTGTGTGAATATTTCTGATATAACAGTGTGTGTGTGTGTGTGTGTGTGTGTGTGTGTGTGTGTAAATATCTCTGATATAACTGTGCGTGCGTGCGTGTGTGCATGTGTGTGTGTGTGTGTGTGTGTGTGTGTGTGTGTGTGTAAATATTTCTGATGTAATAGTGTGTGTGTGTGTGTGTGTGTGTGTGTGTGTGTGTGTGTGTGTGTGTTCAAATATCTCTGAGATAACAGTGTGTGTGTGTGTGTGTGTGTGTGTGTGTGTGTGTGTGTGTGGTGTGTGTTTAAATATCTGGCATAACAGTGTGTGTGTGCAAGCGTGTATGTGTATGTATCTGTGTGTGTGTGTGTGTGATTACACATAATTTCATGACAAGTATCAATAAGTTCTTGTTATGTATCTATGCTACAGCTGTAAACGTGAATGCCTTTTGACATAGATGTCAGTTCTACATATTCATGTTCATTACCCTACATTATGAAGCAGTAAATAAAGTGCTTTCCTTGGCGTCACAACAGCTACCAAACCTTTATCACCACGTCAAACATTTGCCGTTGAGAGCAAAATCAGACACACCAACATCAAATTATGCGGAAATCGAAATTAGATGCAAGGAAGATAGAGATCACTAGCGAGGAGAGAATCTGGCATCGGTGAGAATCTTCAATCGGCAGCATAGAGACGGTCTGTCTTGTTACAAAGAGAAAGAATGAATTATGTTATGGGCTAGAGCCAGCATCCACCAGAATCATTGTTATATAGGTGTATCTCATCACGAACAGAATATTGTCATCATCCAAACATCTGCTCCAACACAAGACTTGGGGTATGAAGCTCTGGCACAAGTTCACGAGGGGGTTTCCATTTACCAGTCCCCGTGGTATAATAGTCGGCGGGGAGGATGCGGCCTGGGAGGTCATGGGTTCGAGCCACATTAGAGACATCTCTTTTGTTGGATTTTTTGACCCAGGCAGGCCATATCTAGAGCTGAATATGCAACAGGCTGAAATGGGAAGACTGGAAGTACACAGTTAAGGTTCATCTATTCAATGGATGTGTCGCTGAGAAAGTTGCTGAAAACGTCACGATCAGCGCTTGAAGTGTCTTTCTCTCTCGGGGCGCGGTCGGGTTGATACCGGGATTTATTACGAAGGAAAGCACACAGCTACAGCCGTATGGTGTTGTCCCAGACCAGAACAGAACTCCATTGCATAATCCTCTTCATCCTGACGGATTATCTGGAAACGCAAGCTCTGTGACTCATCATCTTCATCCTGACGGATTATCTGGAAACGCAAGCTCTGTAACTCTTTGTGCCCTGTTCTCGTGGTGACCTCAGTTTCGACTTCCGGTCCACGTTCGTACCCGCGGTGATTTCGTGTCGGTGTCGGCGAAGTCTTTGGAACTGTCGCTTATCTGATGGAACACTCACTCAGCCTGATACGAACAATTGTTGCCGTCAGTCGGGAAGTATTAGTGTTTCTGTGTCTGTCAGATTAGAACAGGTACAACTGAATGCCACTTACTGTCTCGGTAGCGGTGCAGTGCCTCTTCTGGTGGGTTTCCTCAACACGACCTGATATTAATCGCTCCCTGTGGACTGCCGGTGCTGGGAGGTGCTACATGACAGTGCTGGGTGTTGCTGGGTTTGCAGTGGAAGAAATGAGCGGCGTAGGAGTGATGCCACAAGGGAAGGACACAGAAAACAGGGGAGAGAGAGAGAGAGAGAGAGAGAGAGAGAGAGAGAGAGAGAGAGAAGGAGGGAGGGAGGGGGGGGGGGGGGGGAGCGTGATATTTTTCGATTCTGTTTTGTTTGTTTCGTTGTTTTTACTAGAAACCTTAAATATTGATCAAGTGGCGTGAACTCACTCTGTGATTTGGTGCACGTGTGTGTGTGTGTGTGTGTGTGTGTGTGTGTGTGTGTGTGTGTGTGTGTGTGTGTGCGTGTGTTGTGTACGTGTGTGTGTGTTGTGGTGTGTGTGTGTGTGTGTGTGTGTGTTGTGTGTGTGTGTTGTTTGTGGTGGTGTGTGTGGTTGTGTTGTGTTGTGTGTGTGTGTGTGTGTGTGTGTGTGTGTGTGTGTGTGTGTGTGTGTGTGTGTGTGTGTGTGTGTGGTGGTGGTGGTGGTGTGTGTGTGTGTGCGTGTGTGTGTGTATGTGTGTGTGTGTGTGTGTGTGTGTGTGTGTGTGTGTGTGTGTGTGTGTGTGTGTACATGCACATTCCCCAGTGTCTGGGCACCACAAGCGCGTGCGGGATCCCAAGTTGATTCACTGGAACGGGTCGGCCAAGCCCTGGCTGTACCCCACGGTGCCCTTCTTCCACGAATGGATGAAGTACCACGTGCCGGACCCCGATAACAACACTCTGCCAGAAATCTATGGCGGGAGAAGAAACGCTCCTAGAATCGCCTTCACCGGGTCATTCAGTTGTTCTCTTGGTGGAATCATTGTGTGCATTTTTTTTTTAAAATATAGATTTTGAAAAGGCGGAGGACTGCGTGGCTTCTGTTTTATATATATATATATATATATATATATATATATATATATATATATATATATATGTATGTATGTATACATGTGTGTGTGTGTTCACTGTCTCTGTCTCTGTCTCTCTGTCTCTCTGTCTCTCTCTCTCTCTCTTGTCACAAGCATGCTACGTAATTTTTGCGAATATAACTTGTCTTTTTTCATATTCATTACCCTTTTGCATTGAGCATTGTTGGGTTTGGTGTGTATGTGTATTATTCACATTTGTTTGCTACTTTAATTTTTTTGTTTGTTTCTCATATTCATTATCTTTTTGCGTTGAAGACTGTTGTTGTGTGTGTGTGTGTGTGTGTGTGTGTGTGTGTATACTATACCGACATTTTGTGTTTGTATTCAAGTGCATCCTCGCTATATTCGTTTTAGTTGCACAAATAGTGCAATCATCTTCAGCGTGGCCACAGGAAGATGGACTATGTACTGGACATCCAAATATAAACCATATACAAAACAAGTTACAGGAGGTACGCACTATACTGTATAACCAAGACAAAGCCTTTGATGTATTTGTCTTCACTGAATCAAGAATTTAAGATATTGTCCCTGATGCCACTGTCTTAATCTCCGGCTACAATCTTGTGCACAAAGACCCCACCGAATCCAAGTCTACGGGCATATTACTTTACGTTCATGAAACATTAAATGTTATACGACCTTGAAAGTTTTGGAATTGAAGCAGTTTGGTTAGTAATCAAGTTGAAGAGGACGAAACCGATCAGAATCGGATTTGTGTATCGAAACCCTGCAGAAAATGCTAATTGGATGGACAAGTTCACGGCCATGATGGATGCAGCATCGCTTGATGCTACAGAATTAATACAATTAGGTGATTTCAACATTGAATCTATTGAAGTGCCCAGCATCATGGTCAGATAGGACTACCTCGTACAACTTATCCCAAATTATAGACATGCCAACCAGAGTAACACTCACTAGCAAAACATCAATTGACCACATCTATCTTTCTGAACCACAAAAACGTTATTGAGAAATGTGTGCCTTTGAATGGATGCAGCGACCATTTTCCAGTATGCATTACGTGGAAAAGAAGTGGAATGAAAATTCCTAAAACTGGCCACAAACATATCACCTATAGATCTTTTGGACACTTCCACGAAGGTACCTTTCTCACTGACCTAATGAATTCTCCCCTATAAATGTTTACAATAACACTGATCTAGAGAAAGCGCTAGAGTTCTGGCTACACACGTTTAATTCTGTTTATGACAAGCATGTGCCATTCAAAATGCATAGAGTTAAATATAGTGCACAACTAAAGTGGATGACTGATGAAATGCATGCTGCTTGTTTCTTACGCAACGATCTGCTTGAAGCCAAAGGGGTGTCGGATGAATTTAAAAGGCGACGTAATAAAGCCAATTCACTCAAACGGACAGCAAAAATGAAATTTTTTCGTGGACTTGTAGCCAACAAACAAAATCCGAAGTAAATATGGCGAGCAATAAATGAACTTACGAATAAAACTTCACAGTCAAAAATAAGTCCCATAACCAGCATAGCACCGAATGAACTCAACAAACACTTTACAACAGTTGAAAAAAACACATTGTCAAAGAAAAGAATACTGACTCAAATGAACTGCAAATATTAAAAAACTTTTGTAATGCTAGGAACATTCATTCAGCTCTACCAGTTCTGCCTATGGCAGTTAGTGATGTTTGCCAAGCTTTATGCCAATTAAAGCAGACAGGAAGTCGCGGATTTGACGGGATTGACGGAAAAAATTCTGAAACTATCAGCACCTATTATATGTGAAACTCTTATCTATATTTATAGTTTATGCATTGAAAAATGTCACTTCCCGCTCAGTTCAAAGTTGCAAAAGTAATACCCATTTTCAAACCTGGAGACAAATCTGAGACATCGAACTACTGACCTATATCCATTTTGCCAGTTCTGTCCAAGCCCTTGGAAAAACACATAAATGAACATCTTTGCCATCATTTTTGACTCCTCCAGCCTGCTAAATAAAAATCAGTCGGGATTCAGGAAAATCATTCTTGTCATACAGCACTTACAAACCTAGTAGATCAATGGCTAGCCAGTGTTAATAAAATATTGTGGCGCACTGTTTGTTGATTTTGCAAAGGCTTTTTGATGTAATTGACCACAAATTGTTATGCAGGAAGCTTTTATCATTTGGCATAAACAGAAAACCCTTTCAGCTATTCACATTATTCCTAGAAAGACCGTCAACAAATCGTTCGTGTCAACAACAAATTATCAGAGAAGCTACTTATCCAACACGGCGCACCCCAGGGTTCTATGGTAAGCCCGTTTGCTGTTCTCAGTTTATATAAATGATCTCCCCCTTGATACTGAGGATTCATGTGAACTCTTTTGTGATGATACCACTGTCCATGCAAGTAGCTCCAGCTTGGAAGCTGTTTTCACTTCATTACAGAAGAATGCTGATATTTTAAGTAATTGGTGCAATGTAAATCACATGTCACTGAATCCAAATCAAAACAAAAATAATGCTAATAACAACAAGGCAGAGAAGACAACACATAACCACACAACCTCCATCTGTTTTTATCATATAATCAGGAAACTGAAGTGGTAGACAGCCATCGAGTTCTAGGCGTACATGTTGATAGTGATCTTTCTTGGTCTTATCACCTTCGCAGTTTAAGTAAATCAATATCTACACAAACATATCAGCTGTGCATGATTAAGCATTTCTTAAACCTTCATATGCCTGGAAATTGTTCCTACATGCACATGTTCTCTCTTCAATTAATTATTGTACAACGCTATTTGATTCTGCTAGTGCTAGTGCCACGAAACCTCTTACGAGTGTCTACAAAAGAGCACTTAAAGCAGTCCTATTAAAATCGTCTAGTCTTAGTGAAGGGGATTATACTAAAGTGGGGGATCTTCCGTTAAAAGAAATGTTTGCTGTCAACAAATGTTTGCTAATGCAAAACTTGCGTCGGGTTTAGCACCATAAACTCTCCAGTCTAAATTTAGCATAAACCCTTGGGATTCAACCAAATTCCAGGTTCCCACATCTAGAATAGATCTATTTAAATCAAACTTATCTTACTCTGGTTGTGTGGTTTAGAATTCACTTCCACTACATTTCCGATGCACTCAAAATGCAGAATCCTTCAGGAAAAACTAAAAACACATTTCACAGCAGACCATTACTATTAGGGACAAAAACATATACCATATACACACACCCTGTTTTGCTGCATATTAATCTGATACGCCGCTTCCTTTCCACTGATGTTTTTTTAAAATCAGATAATGATAAATGAGACATACAGTTACCATTGGTTTTATTAATGATTATAATTATATCATGATGAATGAATGTGTGGTCACTGGTTTTATTGGTGCATTGTCACTAATTGATGGATGTCCCAACATTTTTTATTTCTTGGAGCACTGTAACTACATGGTGATAAATGTGTGTTCTGATTACTGTTGATTATATTGATGTATTGCTCTTTATTCAAATTTCATAGTAATGCTTAGCGTGTGATATTTTGGATAGAAAAATAGAATTATAACTTAAATCATAATTATATAGTCTTGGGTAGTATGAACGGGTTCACGAAGAAAAAAAGACAGGGGAGGGGAAGGTAGATTATAATGGCATCTCTCTCTCTCACACACGCAGGCGCGAGCGCACGCATACACACTTCATGATAAATAAGTTGTGACTATTGATGCTAGAATTCATTGTCGCTTGCTTTATAACCCACATCATGTAAAAGAAAGAAAAAAATGTTGATATTGTTGATGCATTGTAGTTGTCTAATTATCATCCTCAGCAGTTTCTTGTATGTTGATATATTTTTACAAAAGAAAAATAACTCTCTCTCTCTCTCTGTGTCTCTCTCCTCCTTCGACAAGAGAATCGCCTATTCTTCGTGTGTGTGTTTTTTTTCTTCTTCTTTGTAATCTATTTTTTTTTATTTCTTGTTCGTTGCTTCTATCACTTTTTTTTGCCCTTTAAAATCATCTATGCCATAAATGTTGATGGATATTTTTTTTATTAATATTGTGAAGATATGTATGTTTGTTAACAATTTAGTCGCTAGTCATACTATATATATATATATATATATATATATATATATATATATATATATAACAAAACTTGCTCTTATATCTTAAATTGAAAAAATAGGGTGATGTAAGCATTCATATCTGCAGTGATAGATAATTCTGCCTAACTATCACAGTTGTAGTTGAGTAGATGAACAGGGAATAACAAATGCTTCTCAAATTGAGCATTCAACAAGCTTATGGTCTCCAATAGTGAGAAAACTCACTAACATACAACTCCTGGTGAGATACCGGTATTTCGAAGTCTGATTGTTTCTTCTCAGTAA
>JADBJO010022875.1:20000-27304 GCA_016801955.1 Conus betulinus
ATTTTTCCCCTCGTATTTACAAAGGCCTGTGTATGCCCAAAGAAGGAACAATACGTATTTGGACTGGTAAAAATAGGATGGGGAAGAAAAAAAGTTGCCACTTACCTATGGCCATCCAGACTGAAAAACGAACCCAGGTCATAGCACTGAGTTTCAGCATGAGGTAGATGTTGACCCAGCATGAGAAAGCAGGCACATAGGGCACCAGGGGCACCTGAACAGATAGATACACACACTGCCCCAATTTGGTTTACTCTTACTTTGCATCGTATACTTTCTCGGCTGAACTGTTCACAGACAGCTAAAGGACGAAGACGATGCTTTTTTGTTTTCATGCAGATAGTCTTAAAAATAAGCATGTTAGAGGTGTTTTTTTAGTCTCGCGTTTTAAGTTTCACTACACCAGCTGCTTATATAACTCATCCGGGAAGTGGTAGAACATGGCCGGATATGGACTAGATGGGGTTCAGGCGGATTAAACCAAGCTGAGCCCAGCGTAGTCAGCCATTCAGCTTAGCTCATCGCTTCCAATTACAAAAAGAAAAGAAAAAAAGAAGGAAAAAAAAGAAAAGAAAAAGGAAAAGAGAAGAAGAAGAAAAAAAGAAAGGTTAAACAACTTTCGTCTCTGATTCAGCTTCCTTCCTGTAATCTTACCATTTTTTCGATAAGATAAACGTTGTCTTTAAGGTTTAAAGGTCAATTAAGAGTTGCTCGTATTTTTGCTTGTAGCACATTATAAATAGTGGCATTCTGTCATTGGTCAGACTTCTTTGCGGATTGTTCACTTTCAAGCAGGATTATGTCATTGAGTGACCGGGTTACACAGCTTGAAAAACAAAAACAAAAGCAGTCCGGTGTCTTCTCTTGTGTTAGCCTCATGAAGAACTGATCGTTTGATGCTCCCTGTCGACTGCGCTGCTGAGGTTGAGACAGGTCACGCCGGGTGTGGCCGTGGACGGAGAAGTCGGGATACAGGTCCTGGGAATAGTGCCACTGACAGGCAGTCAAAATGAGTTAAAAAAAAAAAAAAAAAAAAAAAAAAAAACGGAAAAAAAATCCAGTCAAAAACTATGGTAACTTAACATTACTGCGTCACGCAAAGTTTGGTGGTGGTGGTGTGTGTGGGGGGTTCTTTGTGTGTGTGTGTGTGTGTGTGTGTGTGTGTGTGTGTGTGTGTGTGTGTGTGTGTGTGTGTATGTATGTGTGTGTGTGTGTGTGTGTAGCCTTCACCTGATCTGTTCACTAACTTCTGTTTTTCTTTCATTTCGTTTTTGCTAGGTTTTCTTGTACGTTGCTTTTGTTCTTTGTTGTGTGGCTTATTCATTCACCCAATGATTTGTACGTTTGTGTGCGTGTATTGGAAGGGATGATTTATGGGGGTTCCTGAATCATTATCCGTGCCTTTCCCCCCCCCCCCCCCCCCCCTTCCTCCGATCCGTCCTATTCCCTCCAATCCTCCCCGTCCCAATGGCATTAGTTCTAAGCCGCGCATTCCAGAACCTCCATGTAATGCGCAGCCACGTTTATGTTTGTTCCGTCCCAGCCCCAGGGCTGCGGTTCACTGTGAGCGATCCTTATCAAGTCGTCATGAGCAACCCACCAGAAGAGTCCCTGCACTGCTGCCCGGTCACTTTGGTGACGTTTCGTGACGCCTGTTCCAACCAACATGGTTACGCAGGGCACCACCAATTAAGCTTTCTACTGACGACAACAATTCCTCATTTGTCTTCCATGAAATATTGTATGCACTCCTTAAGTGTCAGAATTATTCACAAATCGTGTAATGTGTGTATGAGAGAGAGAGAGAGAGAGAGAGAGAGAGAGAGAGAGAGAGAGAGAGAGAGAGAGAGAGAGAGAGGAGAAATGTACATGAACAGAGAATGTGCACAGACATCGTTTCGTTTCGTTCCATTCGTCCTGGCTCTGATGCCAACGAGGCGATAAAACTCACCTTAAACGCCAAGGTCGACGTGTTCTGAGGCTGAAGAGAGATGAGGACTAAACACAGCAGGGTCAGAACTCCCGGGACTGTGAGAGCGACGATGGCGTACCACTCGCCATCAGCCAGCTGCGAGCCCCATGAACACTGACACCGCAGCGAAGATGGCGAAGAAGATACCTGCGTGGTCAGCAATCCCGCGACGGATTAAACAGAATGATGGTGTGATTATTGTCTTCATCATCATCATCACCAAGAACATAACTTCGTCAAGAGCTTAGAAACATTGGACAAAGGAATTAGCACATCTGTTGTGTTACACAGCAGTACAAAAAAATAATACTCTCTCTCTCTCTCTCTCTCTCTCTCTCTCTCTCTCTCTCTCTCTCTCTCTCTCTGTCCGTCCCGTTCTCTCTCACTCACATACTCACTTACACACTCAGTCTGTATGTCTCCCTCTCCCTCCCTCCCCTCCCTCCCCCCCCCCCCCCCCCCCCCCCTCTCTCTCTCTCTCTCTCTCTCTCTCTCTCTCTCACACACACACACACACACACACACACACACACACACACACACAGGGCCGGATGAGAGGGTGAGGGGATGTCCCGGATTTGTAGTACCGCCCTCTCCCACCTCCCACCTTCCTTGGGTGGCAAAAATTGCATTGTTGGCACGTCCCCCCCCACCCCCCCCCCTCTGGTGAAGGATCTCCTGGCTTTCCTTTGACACCCCCCTCTCCCCACACTCATGTTACTGATCCGACTCAGCACCCAAAATACAGTTAAGCCGAAACAAAGGCAGTACGAGAATACGTGTGTAGGGATCGGGGATAGGAGACTGTACGAAGAAGGATGGTTATCAGAGAGGATCTGAAGGTTGTAAAAGAGGCAGCACAGTGAGTTGGCGACTGTTAGTGAGCTGGTTCCGAAGGACAGGAACCTGAGTATGGCGGTGCTAGTATACTTTTGTCCTCAGAGAAGGACGCCAGAAGATGTTCATGTCAGCAGAAGAACGCTGATCGTGTTGATGCTGCTGCTGCTGCTGCTGCTGCTGCTGCTGCTGCTGATGATGATGTCGTTGTTGTTGTTGTTGGTGGTGGTGGTGGTGGTGGTGTTGAAGATGGTAATGATGATGATGATGATGATGATGATGATGATGACTGTTTATGTAGCTCCTATCCTCGATTAGAGATCAAGCTCTTTGCGTTCTACAATCGACGGTCTCATTTACACAACGGGCTGCCTACCTGGGTACAGCCGACTGAAACAGCCGCCGGCTGGCACTACATTCAGTAGTTCCCCGAGTCATTCAGACTGTCTGTCACTCAGCTTTTCATTCATATTGCATGCCGTGTATCAACGTGTCATCCACACCAAACAGCCAAACTGGCCTTCTCTTCGCAAAGTTGGTTATGGTGTGGCCAAGATGTTTATGCGTGCGTTCACATACGAACATTCGTTTATAGTCTAATTCGAATGATTTTTTTTTTTTTTTGAAAGTGAAGTCACAAACATGAACTCCGTGAGAAAATCCCCCGCTACCGAAACGGCCCGGCGGATATGCGAACTCGCTACCTCATTCATAAGTCCGTCGTTTTACCAGCCGAACTATTCCGACCCCGAGATGGCAAATGAGACGACAAGAAGGCGTGTTGTTCACATGGAGAAGGTAAACAGTGTATAATGGATTGTGGTCGATAAAACGATTTTTTAAACAAAACCCATACAAAACAGAACGTGTAACAAATGTTTTTCATTTAAACTGTAGACATGTTGATTTCCATGTAAACTGGTTGGCATACGAGAAACTGTTTGTATCTGAACTGTTGTTTCACGTGACTAGGAGCACGTCCCGGTTACGGGCGTTACTGTGAACACAATGCAATGCATGAAGTGCTGTGATGTCCAGACGAAAGGCTCTCTACCACAACACTCTTGTCAGTGTAGGACATTTTGTCGTATGCAGCTGTGGTAGCGAATTTTTCCCCCTTAATTTGGCAGTTGCAAAGCAATGAATAGTGAATAATGATACATTTCAATCATTCTAGCACCCAGCCTACTGTCTCTGCTTGTCTGTCACTCCTTAGTGTTTTTTTCCCGACTCTCTCTCTCTCTCTCTCTCTCTCTCTCTCTCTCTCTCTCTCTCTCTCTCTCTCTCTCTCTCTGTACAATTCTTTGTATACGTGAAAGTTTATTTGTTGTAATTTGAAATTGTTTTTTTTTTACCGTTTCACTTCTGGGAGTCTTTTTAACCTTTGTATTTTCCTTTTGTTGTTGCTGTTGGTGTTGCAAAATACTGTAAGTAGCAAATCATTTATTGCCAAAGAAGTATTTTTTTTGACTGCGACTTCTTGAAATGCTGTGATGCTACGCTATTTTAGACACTGGCTCTAAAACTCATCATTACGATTTGTTGATGTTTGTCTACGTTAAATAACTAGCAGATTTGTTTTTGCCTCAGATGTTTTACAGAGAGGGGGGGGGGGGAGAGAGAGAGAGAGAGAGAGAGAGAGAGAGGGAGACAGACAGACAGACAGACAGACAGAGGGACAGACACACAGATGCCGTACACACAGGCCGGCAGACAGACAGACCAGCAAACCACTTACACATAAACGTCAGTGAGAACGTGACAATTCGCGCGGACTTCTCCGACGGATCCCCCGAGAAACACACTGAACACGCTTCGTGGGTCGACAGCGAGGGGACCGTTTTTCTTCCGTCGTGACGTCATCACTGGCCGATATACTGGACTGACTACTGCTGGTCGACTTGGACAGAGTAGCGTCCCCTGACTCATACCTGTGTCCATCAGTTGGACAGAAGAAAAGGCTAAATTTTTTTCAACCCGGGTGTTAAAAAGAATATTGCGTTGTGTTTGTTATATTATTACTACAAATTAATGTGAACAAAGCCAAGCGAACAGACATGATTGCGCCCACACACACGCACACACACACACACACACACACGCGCGCGCGCGCACGCATTCCAACACACACACACCACACACACAAAACACACACACACACACACACACACATACACACACGGTGAAATTTTATAAATTTTCGCACAAGCACGTACGCCTGCACACCACACGCACACACACACACACACACACACACACACACACACGCACGCGCGCGCGCGCGCGCGCGCGCGCGTACACACACACACACACACACACACACACACACACACACACCACACACACACACGCACACACACACACACAACACACACGCACACACACATATGCAATGAATATCCGCTCAATGTTTGTTTGTTCGTTCGTTTGTTCGCTCGTTTGTTCGTTTGTTTTTTTTTTTTCCACCACGAGTTACCTTTCAAATGCACATACAGAAAAGACCGAAAGCATACACTGATATTCTGTACTTCACCTACGCGATGGACGTTTAAATTCACACATCACGCACTCTCATACATAATGTAACAACCCCCCCGCCCCCTCCCCTCCCTGCGCCAAACACGAAACATTATACCCTTTTGCGGCCAACCGCGCACCATACATTTACCTGAGGAGCAGGACGCAGATGGCCACCAGTGTGTAAGCCAGAAGCGTTTCCAATGGACATCATGTCCACCAGCTGGTCAAGGTCGAACAGCATGGCCATTAACCCTGACAGCAAGGCCAAGCCATGCACGTGACTGTTCAATTCAAGTGGTTACACGTATCGATGATAATTATCGAAATAGTAAGTACCCTGTCGTTTGCTGACTGTTGTCAGCTCTACCAACTGATGAGTTCGAATTTCTCTCCTGCTGAATACGACCGTGGAAAAAGGTTTTTCTCTCTGTGCGCTTCTTTATTTTCGCCAAACCGTTATTCCCTCCCCCCCCCCCCCCCCCCCCCCCCCCCCCTCTCTCTCTCTCCCACCCAACACCCCCTCCAATTCCCTCCCCCCCCCCCCCCCCCCCCCTCCCCCCGCCCCCCCCCCCCCTTCACACACTCTCTCTATCTCTCGCTCTCTCTCTCTCCCTCTCTCTCTCTCAGAGCAGATTTGTTCAGAAATGTTGTAAGAAAACTACACCTTCTAAAAAGGATCAAGAACTTCTTAAATTTGCATGCAAAGAAAAAAACTATTTTTCCACCCTTACAGTCAGCCTATTACTGACTATGCCTCAACACTCTGGGACTCAGCGAGCAATAATCTACTCAAACCACTAATTAGGCCTTCACAAAAGAGCTGTCAAAGTAACGTTAAGTCAACCATCCTCAACTGGTAGATTCAGTCTATAAGCAAACAGGCATTCTTCCCATTTAAAGCCACACTTCTGTACTGTATGGAACTCTTTATGCATAAGATACTCCATGAAAAGACTCCACTTTCTCTAACAAGTATGTTCACTTTCAACGACTATCGACATTCACATAAAATAAACCTGTTTGCAATGATTAATCTATACAAATTTAGAATGGCATATTCCGGAGGTTGGCTATGGAACCATATTCCTCAAGAACTTAAAAATCAATCAAACTTAAAAAAAATTCAAATCTGATTTTCAAAAAATATCTGATGAATGTCTTAGATTTGACTCAACTCTACCCTCAAAAATGTATTGATAATTCTCAATTCAGATTTAGTTAACAAATACGTGATGAATGGTCAAGTCAAAGTCGACTCAACTCTACGCAAACTGCATTGATCATCATGTGCCATTAATGTTTTTCGAAGCGGGTGTGTTTATCCATATCTGCTTCATTGTCTTTCCCTCCTTTTATCTCTGCCTTTCTATCGCCAGTCTCTCTCTCTCTCTCTCTCTCTCTCTCTCTCTCTCTCTCTCTCTCTCTCTCTCTCGCTCTCTCTCTTTCCCTCTCTCCATTCACCCAACCCCACCCACCCTTGCCCCAATCATTTTCTTCTTGTTTGGTGGTGGTGGTGTTTATTGTTTTCTTTTTTCTTCTTTCCCTTCTTTTCCCCTCCGTTTTTGACAAAGGTTCTCATGCAATTAATTGTTTGCATTTTCATGCATTTTGTTTGATTTCTTTTTAACGTTATATATCGATTTTTTTTTGCCCAGGGGGCTAGATGTAAAGAAATATTTAGCCTATAGTTCTTTAAAATAAGGTTCGTTCGTTCGTTTGGTCCTCTCTCTCTCTCTCTCTCTCTCTCTCTCTCATTTCTTTTTTTTCTGCTTTTAATTCTATCTTTCTTCTGTCTTCCTCTATGTGTCTTCGTATGTCTCTCTCTTCCCTCGTTTCTCCTTCTTCTTCTCTCCGCTGTAGGTGGGGGGGTGTCTCTCCTGTCCTGTCCTCTCTTCAATGTCTCTTGTTCCTTCTTTCCTCCTTATGTCTCCTTCCTTCTCCTGTGGGGGGTGCGGGTCTGGTCCTTTCTCCCGCT
>JADBJO010022876.1:0-2500 GCA_016801955.1 Conus betulinus
CTCTCCGTTTATGTGTGTGGCCTACATTTGATACTGTTTGCATAATGTTTTTCAGTTTTTCAGCAACTTTTTGCCTCTCCACACTTTCGTTAGATTTTATTCTGCTACCTTTCGCTGGCTGCTTTTGGGGGTGCTGTTGGATTCTTCGTTGTTGAACCGTTGGTGATGAGAAACACCACAGAATTACGGACTGTGGTGTGTGTCTCTATTTGACGCCAAGAGCACAGGCACAATCAGCCGTGTTTCCCAGATGAGTTCCGATCCAGCGGACGAAAGGCCTCGGAGCTGGCGATGCATATAGATCCGCCTTTGAGAGGGATTATGATGGTTCTCTCATGCAGCTAGTGAAGGGTTTTCATGTTTATAATATACATTTTCCCATTTCTTGTTCAACTCTTCATTTGTGGTTTTCTTGGCTCGGAGCAGGCGATGCATATAGATCCGTCTTTGAGAGGGATTATGATGGTTCTCTCATGCAGCTAGTGAAGGGTTTTCATGTTTATAATATACATTTTTTCCCATTTCTTGTTCAACTCTTCATTTGTGGTTTTCTTGGCTCGGAGCAGGCGATGCATATAGATCCGTCTTTGAGAGGGATTATGATGGTTCTCTCATGCAGCTAGTGAAGGGTTTTCATGTTTATAATATACACATTTTCCTATTTCTTGTTCAACTCTTCAATTGTGGTTTTCTTGGCTCTTTGATCAACCGCCTCATTACCTCGACTGCCCGCATGACCGGAAACCCAACCAAAAATTATATTGCAGGCCTGTTCATCAGATTTCAGACAGAGGTGTACAGTTCGACCAATTTTAATGGCCGTCAATTGTGTTTTTTTCTTCGATTTATGACAACATTTGAAATGTTACTGATAATGTGTAAACACCTCAGTCCAGTGGGAATCGCTCCCAAAGAACAGCTCGGCACAGCACACGATGCCACTCGGCGCTGTACACAGACTGCCCCCGAAGGTCTACCCGAAGCCCTTGCGCCGTACGGCGTTAGTTTAGGCTGATCAAGCGCATCTACTTCTGTAGCCAACTTCTCCTGGCACCCGAATTTCTTGCAATCAAGGACGCCGAACTTGTGTTCTTGTCCCTCAACCCCTTCTCAGTTTGGCAGCAAATCCCTCGCATGGATCTGTACTTCTGCTCCTCTTTCCCTAATCTGGATCCAGACAGCGACTGTCCGCACACAAACGGTATCACCCAACTAGGCCTAATTTGTTGTTTCGTTCTCATAGCAGCAAAATTCTGGTTGGCTGGAACCTCTACTGTTTCCAAGACTCTTGTTGTCTGAGAACAGAATTTCATAAAAAAAACATTTTCGTGATGGATTCATTGAGTTATCCAAAACATATTTTAATGTCACTGATATTCTCTTAGTTTTGTCATTGAACATCGAATGGACATTCCTACACTAGCAATAAAACAAGATCGCTTCCCTTCACTGGCTTGCCAGGTCTGGTGATGTAGTTGAAGTATTACGTCATGTTGTTATGACGCGTTAGCGCAGCAGCCGTATGAAGAGACCTCAATCAGGAATTGAAAAATGTCGTTTGAAGAAGGATAACGGTGAATCGGAAGTGTGGAGTGAGAGAGGGAGTATGTATCCCATGATGGAAGGTAGAGATGAAGAAGATCAGCGAGGTAGGATGGAGCGTGAACAATGCAGCATGCGACTACATAGTAGTATATAATGCAATGTTATACAATACCACACAGTTCTGCACTACAATTTGATACCATACAATATAACACTCTGCAATTTAGTGCGACACCACACAGTAGTACAACACGACACCATTACGTAGTCAATGCAACATGTTACGATGCAATAGTTTTTCAGTGAAGTACGTTTTTCACTGCTCAACCCGGTTTCCAAATCAAATCATGCCAGTTCAACAAAATGCAGTATATTTCAATGCAATACAACACAACACACAACACAACACAACACAGTTTAACTTGATTCGATAATGCAATATGTCTGCTTTTCAGCCAGATTCTTAAATCGTGGTTGGCCTGCTGATTCTGCTTAAGAGAGCAGAATAACCTGCAGCCATGTCATGATAGAATTCCACTAGCCTTACGGTTGGAAGGGGACGTTAAATCTGAATTATTGTCAGACTGTTGCTAGGAAGGGGAAGGGGCGTGATGTGACCAAAAAAAAAAAAAAAAAAAAAAAAAGCTGGAAAATTTGAGATGACTGCTGCTGATGGTGACAATAAACGGATGTTCTTTGTCAGTGAGAAAGTTTTTCATTTCTGAATATAACAGCTTGATTGGATGGTCTGCAGGAGTTGATGATGAGAGCTGCAGACTGGTTTGAAAACCTCTCCTGTTGGTAGAGTCTCCTGATACCAGACAGACCAGCAGGCGCAGGGTCTTCTTGAGGGGATGTTCCATCGGGGGGGAAGTGTTAGCGGTCACCTGCCTCTCAGTGGCACCCGGCTCTTTCACCAACAGTGACATCACCACTGGCCACTACACTTGTGTCA
>JADBJO010022876.1:7500-12500 GCA_016801955.1 Conus betulinus
GCCTATACGCCATGAGAGAAATCTTCCACTGGCTTGTGTCACACTCTCACACACACGCAACGTCGACAAGCAACCAATCAGACAAAGCGAAAGAAATTCCGCCCCTTTTAATTAACCACTAAACTGTTGACACTTTTTGCATACCAATTCTTTTCGACTTTTTTTTTTTCACACAAAAGTAACTATACACATTTTTTTTTTTTCAAAATATATCAACTGGTCCTCACAGACTAAAAAAAGCCACACACACACATTTTCTTTAAAAGTTTGCCCCCACAATGCCATACACAAAAATAATCGTTTCCTGAAACAAAAGTGTTCTGGTCCTTCCAGACCTATAACAATTCATCATCAATTGACATCATCACTGCGAGACCTCCCGTTGACATACGAAGCAAACCATAAATTGTGCCAGTGCCCCTCTTCACTGAAAAAGACTAACGCCTTATTTCTAACCGGGGAGAAAGTTCCTGTGGTTTTCTCTTTACTATGAGCTAGCCGCGGCCTTCAATTCACAATTACACAAGACACCTCATGTGTCTGAAAAAAAAAAAAAATGAAGAGGCAAGCGTTCCTGCAGAGCCTCGCTGTAACTACGGCGCGGGCTCTCTCTCTCTCTCTCTCTCTCTCTCTCTCTCTCCAACTGCACTCAACTACATTCAACAGATGACAAATCTCCCCGAGCTCTCTCGTCACCACTCAGCACGCACGCACGCATGCTGCGTAGTTTTCTTGAACAGGTGAACGCAAGCACAAGTCTCTTAAATCCTTCTTTCCTTTAACATAGCCAACACAAGCGATCTATCAGTTCCGTCGGCACTCTTCCCGAACAAATAAACACTCGAAATCGCTCATGAAGGTAACAGCCTTTTACATGTACTCAGCCTTTGCCCTTATATGTCCCACCGTGTGTGGTGTGTGTGTGTGTGTACTCCAGATGGGACGGGTTTTGACATGTAAATTGCGAACCCGCCAACGAGTGTATACCATACAGGGAACGCTGACTGTTAAAAAGCGAGGATACTTTTCCTTCCCCTCTGGGTCTCTGGTCTCAGCTTTCTAAAGTAACTTCTGTCGATCCTGTAGCTGCCGTCGTCAGTGGCACAGTGATGCGTGTCTGCTGATAGCGAAAACCACTCGCAGTGGCACAACTGACAGGCCCGTAGAGCAAAAGCAGAAATACGCGGTCCGCGCTGTCCGTGTGTAGAGTCAACTGTAACCCTTACGTAACTATCTCGGTTGATGTGAGGCGTGTGTGTGTGTGCTGTGTGGTTCGTGTTGCGGTGAAAGCGTGTGTGTGTGTGGACGCCTCGTGGCGGTTGTGCAGCGTGTCTGTGCTGTTAGTCGTGCGTGTGTGTGTGTGTGTGTTGTGTGTGTACTGTGTTAGCGTGCGTGCGTTGCAATCAAGGTCTTGCATTGTGTGTGTGTGTGTGGTGTGTGGTGTGTTTGTGTTTGTTGGTCCCATGTCTGTCTGTCGATGTGTGTGTCTGTCTGTCTGTCTGTGTCTGTCTGTCTCTCTCTCTCTCTCTCCTCCTCTCTCCTCTCTCTCCTCTCTCTCTCGTTCTCAAATGAGTCGTGTATTGTAGTTCATTTCATTTATCTGAGTTAGGGGGTCGAAACTATAATTTATTGTATAGAGAGGTCTAGGAGCAGGCAATACAAACACATCTGCCTTCAAGAGGGATTACGATGGGTTCCCTCATGCAGCTAGTGAAGAGTTTTCATATTTAGAATATGTTTTCTTAATTTTGTATTCCAATTTTTATTCATCTTCAACACCCCCCCCCCCCTCCCCTAAGTTCAAATCTTTGCCAAGTCATTACTGTGATGACGGGAGGGGTTGTTGGCCTGCGCTTGTTTCCCCCCCCCCCCCCCCCCCCCCCCCCCCCCACTATTAGATTGTTCGTCTGACTTTCTTCAAGTTTAAAAGACTGTGCCAGGCTTGAATAAAGTTACTCTGTGTTAGGTTTTCTTATGGGAGCAAGAGTTACCCTGCTTGTTTGTGTTGTTTATTGTGTTGTTGTTTAAGGAGAGCCACCATTGGAGAGAGCTCCTTTCTTCGTCTCTTATTACTTTTTGACCACTGCAAGTCACACGAGACATCATTTCCCAACTGACGCCCATAGATAGGCGTTGTAGTCAGGAATCAATGTGAAAGTTCTCTAAAACTTCTCTTTTGTGTCAGTTGAAGAAAAATCCACGTTGTGCAAATCATTCTTCAAAAATCAGCAAGCTTCGATGCTGACTGCGCTGCCTATTCGCCATGTGTCGGACCGTGAGAATAAGGCTTCCTCAATGAGGAGGGGAGGGGGGGTGGGGGGTCAAGCAGTTTCTGCGGAGGAAGTGGGGCTGGATTGGACACACTCTCAGGAAGCCAGCATCCAGCACCACACGCCAAGCCCTGACATGGAACCCGCAGGGAAAAAGGAAGAGAGGCCGACCTCGCAGCAGCTGGAGGCGAGACACTGAGGCAGAGATGAAGAGGCAGGGACCAACTGGACAGGTATTCAGCGAGCAGCCCAGAAACGGGGGGGGGGGGGGGGGGGGGGGGGCGAGACTGTGTATAGGGACACTCATTCCGTTAGTGGAACGTGTAGCCGCAGTGCCAGCAGCGAATGTCTGTGACACCAGATGCAACACCACGATTGAATGCATGACCACGTCCACGATAATTATGGTCTGAACGTGTGATCTGAACGTCAGTGAAACAAATTTCCACGTGGGATGAAAGGGGGGGTGGGGGGGGGGGGGGGGGGGGGGGGGGGGGGGGGGGGGGGGGGGGGGGGGGTGGGGGGGGATCAAAATCAAAATGAGCTTGCTGCTGTGTACGCTTCTGACCAACCTGTTGGCCATCTCTAGCGAAAATTTCGTTTGGCAGAACGAACATGACTTCCAGGAGAAAAATTGTCGTCCTGGTGAAACGACGCTGGCTTCAAATAATCATGACCTGATTTCTTTGAGAATTTTTTTTTTCTGGATGTGCGACGTGATATTAATAGATCAGTGAGTTTACACATGTCTTCAGCATCGTTAAAAGATTCTCTCCCTCCCCTCTCTCTCTCTCTCTCTCTCTCTCTCTCTCTCTCTCTCTCTCTCTCTCTCTTTCAGACTGGTATGTAGTGTGGGAGTAATGTTTGCATGACTTGAATTTATAGGCGTGTATGTTCGATTATAGATGTGTGCATGTGCATGTTTTGAATTCAGGATTTGTGTATGAATTGAAAGTTAAATCTGATAACTAGGGCAAACACAGTATAACATGAAGAACAGGGATGAAAGCTGAGGACAGTAGAAGCATGGTTGAGGTATAAACTGAGACGATTTCGATGGAAATGTTTTAATAAGAATAAGACATCCAAGCACATGTTTGAATATGTATGAATAATTTATATGTTTAACGTTAGTATATATGTAATAGATAGTTATATATCGACATATTAGTTTTAAATCGAAATGAACAGATTCTTTGATTGAAAATCGATAGATGGTTGACACTGAAGTAAACAGAAATATTATTGTTATACTTTGTCTTGCGTTTGTAGAGTGGTTTATTTTTTTTGTTTTATAAAATTGAAACTGACGCTGCGAACTCTTTGTGGATGGACCTTTGGCCCCACAATAAATGGCGCGGCGTTTAACGCGCGTCAAGCGTCAAGTCTCTCTCTCTCTCTCTCTCTCTCCTCTCTCTCTCTCTCTCTCTGTTCCAGGCTAATGTCCTTTTGAGATATATTGCATGCTGCCTTTACCATTCACCCCCCAACCTACCCCTTGCCCTTTATCTTTCCCCCTTTCCTACCTCTTGTACGCTATGTTCACACGTTTTACTATTGCGTTCGTTTGTCAGTGGTGGGACAATAGCTAATTTGTATTGAACTGCACAAGATCTTGTTATTGTTTGTTCCTTTATATGTATTTGCATTAATTTGATCTTTAAATGCATTGATTTGATCTTTAAATGCGTTAATTTGATCTTTAAATGCATTAATTAAATCTTTAATTTGTTTCTCTTTCCTTTTGCCAAAAGGCTGGGTGGAAAAAAAGCATTTGTGTTGCATTTGTATCTCGTTACCCTGGTAAAATAAAAATTTTTCGTTCGTCGTTTGTGCGTTTGTTTCTCTCTCTCTCTCTCTCTCTCTCTCTCTCTCTCTCTCACACACACCACACACACACACACACACACAACACCACACACACACACACCACACACGCACGTGCATTCGCACATACGCGCGAAAGGAAAGAGAGAGAGAGAGAGAGAGAGAGAGGCAGACAGACAGACAGACACACACACACACAATGTGCTCTCTCTCTCTCTCTCTCTCTCTCTATCTATCTATCTATCTATATATATATATATATATATATATATATATATATATATATATATATATATGTGTGTGTGTGTGTGTGTGTGTGAGGCTTTTGGATTGCTGTCTTCAGTTTGCTGTGTGTATTCAGTATTGCACGCCTTCTTCCCACTTTCGCGATCATAATTTGAAGGGCCATACATCAAAATGTTTGTTTTTGTTTGTATTTTTACCTGCTGAGGAGGCTCGTTCTCCAGGGACCTTGGTCACGAAGCGGAGAGAGAAAAAAAATATGGGGAAACGTCTCTTCAGGGGATCTGAGCGTTCATGACATGGGGAGAAGTGGACAGAGAGACACACATGGAGAAAGGGTTGGAAAAGGAAGGGAAGAAAAAGGGGCGGCAGGAGGTTGGGGTGGGGTGGGGGGGGGGGGGGGGGGGAAGCGATTGGGGAGTTGGGGTGGTTGAGGGTGTTGTGGGGCGGGAGTGTGGATGGGGGGGGGGGGGGGGGGGGGGAGCGGGGATTGGCGACACGTGCTTATTGTGATGTGAGGGGCGTGCGGAAGTTGGGGAGGGTGGGGTGCGTTGGGTGGGGGCTGGGGGGGTGAGAGAGTGAGGATACATGTGGATCGTTTTCACTTGTTGATGACTGGATGCTCAAAGTTTCGTCTTTGTATTTGTCTGACTTATTCAA
>JADBJO010022876.1:17500-27303 GCA_016801955.1 Conus betulinus
ATGATGTTCTACGGCGTCAAACCTGGCCAGAGGGTGCAGAGCTGCAGTTGCAGCTTTGGGGCGGCCGTCAAGACCTCGAGAAGACTGTGGGATTCATTATGGCATCTGGATTGAAGATCTGACGCAGCTGATAAAACCGAATGCAGAAAAAGAAGGAAAAGAAGGAGTATAGAAGAAGAAGAGGAAGAAATATAGAAGAAGAAGAAGAAGATCTTTCGCTGAACAAGGATCTGGGGATGATCTATTGATATGATCAAATGTAGAACATTAATCAAACATTCGTTTTTTTGCTGATAAGACTCGGGGAGCCACATAAAAGAAACAAAGCAATGATCAACCTGAGAGAGTACAAATGCACAGACAAAACTTTTGGTGGCATTCTTGGACAATAGGTGACTAACGGAAATACAGCTCAAGAACACAAACTGGATGTAAATTAGTAACATGCCGTTGGAAGAAAAGGTCATGATTAAGTGTAAGTTACGCGTAGAAGACGAAAGGGTGACATCACAGATAATGAAAAAGGGAGATAAATCAAATACTTGGTCCAAGATTAATAACATTTCAGCATTGTTTTTGCTTGCTTCGTTGTCCATCATCTTGTTGCTTTTGTTTATAGGTCAGATGCACATCACTGCGTGCTTTCAATCTTTGTGGGGACAGACAGACAGACAGACACTCAGAGAGCGAAAAGATGGAGAGATTTTTCGAGTCATCGGTCGAATATATTGTTGGCGTGAATCACACCTTAGTGACAGGTGGGAACGTAACCAGGATGACATACTGCATCATTCTCGGGATCGATTGACGCCGCTAGCCATGCAAACAACGCAGCAGTCCGTATGCCGAGAAGTGTTATTTATGCTCAACGTCAGCGACAAAGCCGTAAAAAAAAAAAAAAAAAAAAAAAAAATCAATCGCGTACGTGCGCGCCTCTGTCTGTCTATCTGTGTGTGTGTGTGTGTGTGTGTGTGTGTGTGTGTGTGTGTGTGTGTGTGTGTGTGAAATTTTAACATTGCAATTTTAACATTTTTTTTTTTGGTGACAATTACAAGGAAAAGTATGGCTAAGCCTGTCCATGACGATGTGTATTGTAAAAGTCTTTCTGGGGACCCCGGCATGAAGATGTCACCGATTGCAGACGGCTTTAAATCTGCTTTTAGCGTATTCAAAGATGTTTTCAGTATTATCACATTGATAATTTCTTAGAAATTTTGAGCATTGACAACGAGAGCTTTGTGTTCTAATTAACGAAAGGTAGAAGGCATTTCCGTTGAGTATTGTAACCAATACTTAGTATATTCTATCATAATCAGACCGTTTTGTACAGAAATAAGACGGAACACGTATGAATATACATTTACCAAATATGGCGGAGCAAGACTATATGGGTTTGTCTTTACGATGAATCAAGCGAGTGAAGAGCGTACATGTGTGTGTGTGTGTGTGTGTGTGTGTGTGTGTGTGTGTGTACTCGCGCGCGCGCGCGCGTGTGTGTGTGTGTGCGCGCGCGTGTGTCTGTGTGTGTGCGCTCGCGTGTGCATGCGTGTGTGTGTGTGTGTGTGTGTGTGTGTGTGTGTGTTGTGTGTGTGTGTGTGATATCAGAGTTGCTTTGCTATCAGCAGGCCATCTTTTGTGAATCATATATCTGTGTGTGTGTGTGTGTGTGTGTGTGTGTGTGTGTGTGTGTGTGTGCGCGCGCGTGTTTTGTGTGTGTGTGTGTGTGTGTGTGTGTGTGTGTGTGTGTGTGTGTGTGTGTGTAACTGAATCCTCGCGTATGTCCCCCCCCCCCCCCCTATAGTTGTCTCACCCACCCCTCATCCTTCATCTTCGTGTGGCATATATTCATCACAGCTGAGTCCTATAGTCATTGCCTGCGCTGTTTCATGGGCAGATCAAAACCTGCAATGGCTTCCTGGGGTGTCTCAGCATCCGTGCGCTTACTACTACCCCTTCTGCTGGGGTCCTCGGCAGCTCACACACATGGAGCAGACAAGCCCAACATCCTCTTCGTCGTCCTTGACGATGCGGGCTGGGCTGACTTTGAGACCAACGATCCATCCATGAGGACGGGCAACATCACGGCTCTGAAAGAAGATGGCGTCTTCCTCGACCAGTCCTACGTCTACACCATGTGCACTCCATCCAGAGCCGCCTTCATGACCGGGAGGTGCGTCATGAAAGAAGCGAGTTGATTGGTCGGCTGTGAAAAGACAAAGGCGTCTGATTGGCTGGTTCGTTATGGAAGAAGAGTGATTGGTTGGGTATGGGAGAAGCAATACTTGATTGGCTTCTGACGAATGAAGCTTACTCTCTGTACGAAAGCAGAGTGATCAGTGTGATGGCGTGGAAGAACGAGGGGGGTTGGTTCTTCGTGAAAGGAGGAGACTAGTTGAAGGAGAATGATTCTCTGAAGGAAAACATCGGCTAGGTCCTGATTGGGTTAAGGCTGGGTTATCATGAAAGGAGGGTAGATTCTGATTGGTTAAAGCTGGGTTATCATGAAAGGAGGGTAGATTCTGATTGGTTAAAGCTGGGTTATCATGAAAGGAGGGTAGATTCTGATTGATTAAGGCTGGCGTAACACGAAAGGAGCCTGACTGGTTTGCTGATAGACAGAGCGTGACTGGCTTTCTACGAAAGACAGGTGTCTTACAGGTGAACTACGAAGAACAGATGTCTTACAGATGAACTACGAAAAATAGATGTCTTACAGATGAACTACGAAAAACGATGTCTTACAAGTGAACTACGAAAAAACAGATGTCTTACAGATGAACTACGAAAAATAGATGTCTTACAGATGAACTACGAAAAACAAGTCTTACAGATGAACTACAAAACACAGATGTCTTACAGATGAACTACGAAGCACGGATGTCTTACAGATGAACTACGAAACACGGATGTCTTACAGATGAACTACGAAACACGGATGTCTTACAGATGAAACTTAAAAAAAAAAAAAAAAAAAAAAAAAAAAAAACAACAACAACAACAACAGATGTCTTACAGATGAACTACGAAAAATAGATGTCTTACTGATGAACTACGAAAAACAGATGTCTTACAGATGAGCTACAAAAAAAAACAGATGTCTTACAGATGAACGACGAATATGTTCATGAAATGTAGAACCTTTTGATACACGAGACAACAAGAACAGTAATTGCACAGTGAGGTGACTGCACGTGGAAATCTAAACAAGCCTTTAAAAGGTTATGTGATAAATCCGCCAAAAACATCAGCAAAACGAATCGCAAGACACAACACGACGCGTTTCGACCTCTCAAGTTTTCTTTAGGCAAGGTACACAACACTCAGGACAACGAAAATGAAGAAAAAGAGCAATCGCTTATCTGGTCAAATTTGGCGCAAGATGGGCATTGAACTGTATCATTTTTTTTCTCGTTGAAAGCATCATGACTGTATAATGGGGAAAAAAAAGTAGAGATTTGGGATGTTTTGTCCGAAGGTATAAAATGATGGGGTGGGGGATGGGGGGGGGGGGGGGGGGGGGGGGGGGGGGGTCGATAAATGAATTTCAAAAAATTTCTGAGGCAAAGTAGGCTAGGAATAGTCTGTGAAAATAATTGCAGTTGTAGCTCTTAAGAAACGAAAACTATGAAACTTAAGTTAAACAAATGTTAACGCTTTAAATGATATGAAGGACAGGTGAACAGATTTAGCATAGCCTGAAGCAAAACCTGAGTCGTAATCCCTGTGAACCCAGGGTGGCGGGTTTGAATCTCCACTGGGACGTCTAAGTGTAGCGGAATTTTCCCTCCGAGTTAGCATTGGTTCTCACTCCATTTCTTAAAAGCTCCTTTGCACGAGACTATATACCGAGGTCCCGTATGTGAACACACGCATAACATCTTGCACACAAATAAAAATCCCATCACCAACATTCAGAACACGCCAGTTTGCCTGTTGGAATGGACGAAACATGTAGCTTTCACTCTAGTGGGAAAAAAATCAAGAATTTAGTGAGTGATATTTCGATCGAATGACATGGGATACGACTGCGTGAATGTAGTGCCGGCAGGCAGCTCTACGGTAGACTCTACCCAGGTAGGCAGCCAGTTGTGTAAAGGGGAGCGTCGAGCGCTAAGGGCTCAGAGTTTAGCTTCTGGTCGAGGACAGGCTCAGGATCATAAACAAAAATGGTAAAAAAATGATCCATATTCAAAATATGAAGAACAACGGCTGACTTGGGGACGTGTGTGCTTAGGAAGGGTTGGTGATGGTACTGGAGAGAGATGAGAGAGAGAGAGAGAGAGAGAGAGAGAGAGAGAGAGAGAGAGACAGGACAGACAGACAGACGACAGGCAGGCAGACAGACAGACAGACAGAGACGGAGATGCTTCCAAGGGTTGAGGGGTGACGGGGAAAGGTTTGTCCCTATCGGTGTAAACTGCACACAGGTACCCCCACACCTTCGGGCTCCAGGACAACACGGTCAACGCCAACATGCTCAACTGGATCAACGAGAACTTCACCTTCCTGCCCAGAGAGCTTCAGCACCAGGGCTACACCACCCACATGCTGGGCAAGTGGCACCTGGGCTTTTGCCACCCAGGGCTGACCCCGCTGGGGCGTGGCTTTGACACCTTCTACGGCTTTCTGGCTGGGCTCCCACGATTCCTACTACAATCACACGAAGATCAATGGCACCGTGTACGACTGGTGGGACAAAACGACAAACCTGACTTCTCTGCTAGGGTTAGGGAAGGCCTTGTGCTTGCCTGTCTATGCTTGTTACTCTCTCTCTCTCTCTCTCTCTCTCTCCCTCCCTCCCTCCCTCTCTCCCTCCCTCTCTCTCTCTCTTCCTTCCTCCCTACCCCCCCTCTCTCTCTCCCATTTCTTCCTTCCCTTCTCGTCCTCTCTCTCTCTCTCTCTCTTCCCCTCTCTGGTCGAGATGGACAGGCGAAGGATGATGGTGGAGGGTGGAGGCAGAAATCAGACAGGCGGCAATATTTCGACAATTTGTCCGAGGCCCTTCGCTTTCAATGTCAGTTTGCAGCGTGCAGTGTATGACAGTGAGGTGTATGACAGTGAGGTGTATGACAGTGAGGTGTATGACAGTGAGGTGTATGAGGTGTCAGGTAGAGGAAGCATCTCTGGTGGCGGGTGCATGCCATGTCTTCTTAGGGCTGCACGTCCATCTGTGGTCCTCACTGGGCGCTCAGCTCTCACCTATGGCTCCCGTAGTTGTCAGCATGCGACAGCAGCCACACACCAGGTACCAGCTCTGACAGGCTGGCAGAACCAGGTGAGGGTAACCAAAGGGTCTCAAACCCTCGGTGAGATAGAGTTTGTCTACTTAAAACATTTGAAGACTGGACTCGGCAGACAGCGCGGGAAGAAATCACAAAACTGGAGAGGTGACTGGGCAGCAATGAACTGTGGAGTGCACAGAGCTTGGTGCGACACAAAAGACATCATGGTCATCCCATTGCATCTGACTCCACCTCCAGCCGTCTTGACCCTGTCTTGCTGCTGAACTCAGATGCTTCATTTGGACCAGAGACAGAGGTCAACCAATTGCACAAGTCCTTTTCACTTTAAACTAAGTAACTGCGCAGGTCACCTCCTCCATGTCCATTCATTTCATCCCCAAGCCTGTGGCGATGGGCGAGAGACGAAGCGGCAGGTGTGGGTACACTGGCAGCCATGGCCACAAACCTGCATATGAGCAGCTCAGGCCACAGTCTCGTTCTCCATTGAACCGGAGCAGCGGTGGAATTGGGCAGCCATGTGAGCGACTGAGCAGCCCTGTTTAGGACAGCGCTGCTCACCTCCATGGCACGAGGAAGGGGCTAGAAGCGCTGCCCTAAACATTACTTGCTCCATCCTACCCTAGCCTGCTGCAGCTGGAGAGGATACTACCACAGCGGTCAAAACTAAAAGAAGAAACAGCCGAGGACTGTTCCTCTCACACTTGCACGTGGAATGTGCGGCGCCCTCCTGGATAGAGACGATGGGCCTCAGAGGAGAACAGCTCTAACTGGAACAGATGTCGCCCGGTATATCATCGACATTGCAGCCTTGAGTGAGACACTGCATGCGGGACAAGGCGAACTGAATGAAAGGGCTCTGGCTATACCTTTAGTTTGGTCTGGCTATACCTTTAGTTTGGTCTGGCTATGCCTTTAGTTTGCTCTGGCTATACCTTTTGTTTGGTCTGGCTATACCTTTTGTTTGGTCTGGCTATACCTTTTGTTTGCTCTGGCTATACCTTTTTGTTTGGTCTGGCTATACCTTTTGTTTGGTCTGGCTATACCTTTAGTTTGCTCTGGCTATACCTTTAGTTTGCTCTGGCTATACCTTTTGTTTGGAGCGAGAGAGAGAGAAGGAGAGAAGAGTGGCAAGAGACTGGTGCTGGCTTTGCAGTGATGACAACTCTTGCTGGCAAGCTAGCTGGACCTCCAAAGGGAGTGAACGACAGGCTGCTGCGATGACATCCAGCAGCTATTGGATGAGAAACATCTGCATAACGGTTACATCAGTGATACCAAGTCCACCTTCATGAAAGATGCGTTCAACAACATACGCAGAACAGCTCAAGAGAAACTATGAAAGATGCAAGACACATGACTGAGCAACAAAGCTGACGAGATTCTGGGATATTCAGACATACATGGTATGAAGAACTTAAGTGATGCCTCAAGAGAAGTTTATGGACCTACGTCATCAGGATCATCCATCCTTGCTCAGCGCTACTGGAAAACACGTTGATCCTGACAAGGATCAGATCCTGGAACGCTGGGCAGAACACTTCAAACAGCGTACTGAATAAACCTCCCGTCATCCATCAATGACAAAGCCATTGGCCAGCTCCCTCAAGGGCCCACCGAAAAAGAAATGGATGAACCACCAACCCACCTGGAGACCCAGGAAGCGAAAATATTTGCTGTCCAATGGCAAAAGCTCCTGACTCGGACACCATACCAGCTGAAGTCTACAAAGAAGTTTGGCACAGCTCTGACTGAAAAATTAAATCATAAAACGGAAGAGCTCAGTTGGTAGAAGCGCCGGACTCGTAATCTTGATGATCCTGGAGTTGCTGGCTCGAATCTCCACTGAACCATTCTGTACAGGGGAGGGGTCGGGGGGGGGGGGGGGGGGGGGGGGGGGGGGGGAATACTCGGAGTTAACGTTGGTTTGACTCCATTTCCCAAATAGTCCTTCGAAATAGACCATAAACCGAGATTTCTTGTGTGAACCAACTTTCGGAAGAGACCACCAGTTTGGCCGTTAGTATGGATGGACACGTTACAAATCGCATGCACCCTGCGTGAGAAATTGAAAGAATGAAAGAAGTAAATAAATTGATTTGTGAACGATATTGACTGGATGACATGGGAAACGACTGAATGAAGCGCCGGCAGGCAGCTCTTGGTCAGCATACTCAGGTAGACAGCCCGTTGTGTATACGAGAGCGTGGATTGTCAGCGCCTAGAACCTTTGGCAAGGTGCTTCATAAATGCTATATTATCATATTATTATTTGTTTCTCCTGATGCAGCAGCTAGGGACGATCCCCAGGAGTTCAAAGATGCATCCATTATCCATTTGTACAAACACACAGACATGGTATCCAAGCTTATGACGACCAATGAGGCATAGCCCTCCTTTCCGCAGCAGGCAAATTACTTTTTTTTCCGGATTCTGGTGACGCCGTCTTGTAACACACCTTGAGCAAGCTCTTTTTTTTGCCAGATAGCCCGCGTAATTTCAGGAAAGACAGAGGAACTATTGATGTGGTATTTGCTGCGAGACAGCTCCAAGAAAAATGTCAGGAACAAAATATACGACCTGTTCGACTTCACCCAGGCTTTCAGCACTGTGAATAGAGAGGGCTTGTGGAAGATCATGGCCAAATACAGATGCCAACAGAAATTCATCTTTGTGGTGCGGCAATTCCATAACGGCATGCAGACCCAAATCCAAGAAAAACAGAGAGACATATATCCCATTCCTGTCCTGAATGGCGTAAAGCAGGGCTATGTTTTGGCACCCGCTCTGCTCTGAATCGTGTTCTCTGCAAATGCTCACTGACGCTACAGAGGAGTCGTAGGCATCTACTTTAGAAGAAAAACTTCAATGACACTCACAAAACATCCACGAAAGCGTTTAAGCATCAACTCTGATACATTGAAGCAAACTGTTATGGATCGAGCTAGATGGCACTATCTCGCTGCTGAAGAAAGGAGGGACAGCGGCAGCACAACAAAAGAGACAGGTAAGAAAAGCCCGCGCCAGCAATCAAGAGGACATTGCCTACATTTCTTGTCCAAGCTGTTACCACGCCAACAGTGCACGCATCGGCTTGGTCAGTCACCTGAGTACCCGCAACTTGAAAACAAGCAAAATAGGTCATCATCAATGAATCTGACGTTATTGTCAAAATTATATTTCTATTTTGCGCGCGCGCGCGCGCGCGCGCACGCACGCGCACACACACACACACACACACACACACACACACACACCACACACACACACACACATTACATACATACATACATACATTACATACATAATACATAACATACATACAGAGAGACAGACAGACAGATAGATAGGACAGATAGACAAACAGAGGTGCAGTCACTGTCGCACTGTCCCCACCGAATGCCATTCTACTTTCACGCACAGAAACTTATTGCGATGAAATCATTATTCAAAACAACGTAATGCTTAACCTAGTACAGAACAAATACTGTTCGATGCAGACCACTTTTTTTTTGTATGTTTATCCACTCTAGAAGTCGACTCATGGTTATGGGTAATACTAAACAGCACAACAGAATGCATAGTACAGAAACGAAGCAGTTTCAATGCCACAGTATATCTGTCTTTCAACTAGGCTGGATCATTGTTGTAAGTAAAACTGACCAGAACAATCCCCATGCAGAGAAGTCACTTAAATTCAGACTTAAGGTCGACACTCATCAAGGGGGATAAGGGTGAGGAGTTGTTCAGCACTAGACTGGGCGCCCCCAGAACGACAACACGCTAGGATATACGAGAACACGCTCATGTTTACGCTCATGTTTATGCCACAGTATATCTGTTTTTTCAACTATAGGCTTGATCATTGTTGTAAGTAAACTGAGCGCGGTTAAAGACTGGAACAATCTCCGTGCAGAGAAGTCACTTAAGGTCGACATCCATCACGGGGTGAGAAGGCATACAGGGTTTACCTCTCAGGATGAGGACCTATTCAGCTCCAGGCTGATACCGCCAGGTCCACAACACGTTAGGACAGGCATGAACACGCTCATGTTTAAGCCGAACACTGCAACAGGTAGAATTTGAACTCTGCCTCCTGTGCCTGTGAACTCGGTTCTTAACCACTGGACTTGCCTGTTCCCCCCCCCCCCCCTCACCCCCCCATCTCTTTCCTCCTCGCTCACCCTTCATCTGCCTCCTCAGCCACCCCCCACATCTGGACCGTTAGAACCACTCGACACACGACACTTCACCATGTCCCCTCTCTCTCCTGGCAGGGCCTCTACCAGACAGAGCTGCTGAACGAGCGTGCCGTGAAGATCATCCAGGACCACGACGGCTCCAAGCCGTTCTTCATGTACCTGTCCTACGGAGCTCCCCACGGGCCGTTTGAGGTGCCGAACTACTACATGGACACGTACTGCCCTCACATCACAACCAGGTCCCGGCGGATCCACTGCGGCATGATGGCGGGATGGTGGATGTTGGGTGGGGGCCCTCGTGGCCGCGCTCTCAATGGAGAAAGGTAAACAAAGACTGGCAGAGATCATGTTGTTCCGTCCT
>JADBJO010022877.1:5000-17500 GCA_016801955.1 Conus betulinus
CCCCTCCTCCTCTCTCTCTCTCTCTCTCTCTCTCTCTCTCTCTCTCTCTCTCTCTGTCTCTCTCTCTCTCTCTCTCTCTCTCTCTCTCTCTCTCTCTCTCTCTCTCAGACACACAGACCTACTCGTCTCCCCCTTTGATGCAACACCTGATGGATGAAGATGGAGCACCGCCCCTTTTTCTTCCTTTACTTCCTCCTCCTCCTTCTCTCCTCCCTCCTTCTCACAGCACCTCTCTACGCCAGTCCCCTGAAGGCAGGTTCAGGGAAGGCTTCCGTCAAGTCTCCTCAGCATCAGTGTGTCCTGGTGATGGGTGGCTGTGTTTCATCTGTGGCGTTTAAACCAACAACAGCGGCCAAGCCCAGCTTTCTTTGGTTTCACACACTATATGGGGGGAAGCCTGGGGGATGGAGTGTCAGCATAAAGCAGAAGGCCTGGGGGATGGAGTGTCAGCATAAAGCAGAAGGCCTGAGGGATGAAGTGTCAGCATAAAGCAGAAGGCCTGGGGGGATGGAGTGTCAGCATAAAGCAGAAGGCCTGGGGGATGGAGTGTCAGCATAAAGCAGAAGGCCTGGGGGATGGAGTGTCAGCATAAAGCAGAAGGCCTGAGGGATGAAGTGTCAGCATAAAGCAGAAGGCCTGAGGGATGAAGTGTCAGCATAAAGCAGAAGGCCTGGGGGATGGAGTGTCAGCATAAAGCAGAAGGCCTGGGGGATGGAGTGTCAGCATAAAGCAGAAGGCCTGGGGGATGGAGTGTCAGCATAAAGCAGGAGGCCCGAGGGATGGAGTGTCAGCATAAAGCAGAAGGCCCGAGGGATGAAGTGTCAGCATAAAGCAGAAGGCCCGAGGGATGAAGTGTCAGCATAAAGCAGAAGGCCCGAGGGATGAAGTGTCAGCATAAAGCAGGAGGCCCGAGGGATGAAGTGTCAGCATAAAGCAGGAGGCCCGAGGGGATGAAGTGTCAGCATAAAGCAGAAGGCCCGAGGGATGAAGTGTCAGCATAAAGCAGAAGGCCCGAGGGATGAAGTGTCAGCATAAAGCAGAAGGCCCGAGGGATGGAGTGTCAGCATAAAGCAGAAGGCCCGAGGGATGAAGTGTCAGCATAAAGCAGAAGGCATGAGGGATGAAGTGTCAGCATAAAGCAGGAGGCCTGAGGGATGAAGTGTCAGCATAAAGCAGAAGGCCCGAGGGATGAAGTGTCAGCATAAAGCAGAAGGCCCGAGGGATGAAGTGTCAGCATAAAGCAGAAGGCCCGAGGGATGAAGTGTCAGCATAAAGCAGAAGGCATGAGGGATGAGTGTCAGCATAAAGCAGGAGGCCTGAGGGATGAAGTGTCAGCATAAAGCAGAAGGCCCGAGGGATGAAGTGTCAGCATAAAGCAGAAGGCCCGAGGGATGAAGTGTCAGCATAAAGCAGAAGGCCCGAGGGATGAAGTGTCAGCATAAAGCAGAAGGCCCGAGGGATGAAGTGTCAGCATAAAGCAGGAGGCCTGAGGGATGAAGTGTCAGCATAAAGCAGAAGGCCCGAGGGATGAAGTGTCAGCATAAAGCAGGAGGCCCGAGGGATGAAGTGTCAGCATAAAGCAGAAGGCCTGAGGGATGAAGTGTCAGCATGAAGCAGGAGGCCTGAGGGATGGAGTGTCAGCATGAAGCAGGTTGCCTGAGGGATGAAGTGTCAGCATAAAGCAGGAGGCCTGAGGGATGAAGTGTCAGCATAAAGCAGAAGGCCCGAGGGATGAAGTGTCAGCATAAAGCAGAAGGCCTGAGGGATGAAGTGTCAGCATAAAGCACAAAATGAATTGTGATCCCTGGTTCCAGTCTTTGGTATCAGTCTTGCATTGGGTTGTTTGTTTTGTTTCGTTTTTCCTCCTTCCCCTTCTCTTTGTTAGGGTGGTGGTGGTGGTGTGGTTGTTAGTCTTTCAGGAGAGATGGTTCGAAACGAGGTCTTGTGGTCATAGGCGTTTGATGCTCGTCAAGGAATCCCAACAGCAACATGGGGAGGGTTTCTGTGTGTGTGTGTGTGTGTGTGTGTGTGTGTGTGTGTGTGTGTGTGTGTGTGTGTGTGTGTGTGTGTGTGTGTGTGTGTGTGTGTGTGTGTGTACGTGTGTGTGTGTGTGCATGTGTGTGCGTGTGTGTGTGTGTGTGTGTGTGTGAGAGAGAGAGAGATGTGTGTGTGTATGTGTGTATGCATGCTTGTGTGTGTGTGTGTGTGTGTGTGTGTGTGTGTGTGTGTGTGTGTGTGTGTGTGTGAGAGAGAGAGAGATGGTGAGTGTGTTTGCATAAAAGGAAGGAAGGGGGGGCTGGGTATACTTGGGAGTTGTTTCTGTCACAGTTTTGTGAAAAATGCCTAGTAATGAATAGTGAAGCAGTTACATGCCCCAAAACTCCATACCTTGTGCTGCTTGCGGTACTTGTTCACCAAACACTCCCGTAGATCCAAGTGTGTACAGAAAAGAAGAGGAAAACTTCAGCACACACACACACACACACACACACACACACACACACACACACACACACACACACACACACACACACACACATGCACGTACACACCACTGATTAGAAAAAGATAAATGGTGTCATGTTCTGTAGGGGTTGGGAGCATGGGCGAAATATCAGACGGATGTTGATCGGTTGGCAAAAATGTTATTCAGTAATTTATGTACAACACAGTACAACACAATAGAATAAGAATGTATAACAGTACAACACAGTTCAGTGCAGTGGAACTCCCCAGAAAAGATTCATTTTTCTGAAACATTATATACAAGACTTAATGAAGGTTCTGTTCCTTCAGAGACTGTTTTCTTTTGGATCTTCTGTGCAAAGTAGACCCCATCTCCCCCAAGATTTTGTCTCTTTAGTTTTTCTGGATCTTCTATACACAATAGACCCCATCTCCCCCATGATTTCCCCCCCCTTTAAAGACTGGTTTTTCTGGATGTTCTATACACAGTTGACCCCCCCATCTCCCCGAGATTTTGTCTCTTTAGTTTTTTCTGGATCTTCTATACACAGTTGATCCCATCTCCCCAAGATTTCCAGCCTCTGAACACTAGTTTTTCTGGATCTTCTATACACAATAGACCCCATCTCCCCAAGCTTTCCAGCCTCTAAAGACTGGTTTTTCTGGATGTTCTATACACAATAGACCCCATCACCCCAAGATTTCCTCCCTTTAGTTTTTCTGGATCTTCTATACACAATAGACCCCATCGCCCCAAGATTTCCTCCCTTTAGTTTTTCTGGATCTTCTATACACAATAGACCCCATCTCCCCAAGCTTTCCAGCCTCTAAAGACTAGTTTTTCTGGATGTTCTATACACAATAGACCCCATCTCCCCAAGCTTTCCAGCCTCTAAAGACTGGTTTTTCTGGATGTTCTATACACAGTTGACCCCATCTCCCCAAGATTTTGTCTCTTTAGTTTTTTCTGGATCTTCTATACACAATAGACCCCATCGCCCCCAAGATTTCCTCCCTTTAGTTTTTCTGGATCTTCTATACACAATAGACCCCATCTCCCCAAGATTTTGTCTCTATAGTTTTTTCTGGATCTTCTGTACACAATAGACCCCATCTCCCCAAGCTTTCCAGCCTCTAAAGACTAGTTTTTTCTGGATCTTCTATACACAATAGACCCCATCTCCCCAAGCTTTCCAGCCTCTAAAGACTAGTTTTTTTCTGGATCTTCTATACACAATAGACCCCATCTCCCCAAACTTTCCAGCCTCTAAAGACTGGTTTTTCTGGATCTTCTTTACACAATAGACCCCATCTCCTGAAGCTTTCCAGCCTCTAAAGACTGTTCTTTTCTGGATCTTCTATACACAGTAGACCCCATCTCTCCAAGATTTCCTCCCTTTAAAGACTGGTTTTTTCTGGATCTTCTATACAAGTTGACCCCCATCTCCCCAAAATTTTGTTTCTTTAGTTTTTTCTGGATCTTCTGTACACAGTAGACCCCATCTCCCCAAGCTTTCCAGCCTCTAAAGACTGGGTTTTTCTGGATCTTCTATACACAGTAGACCCCTTTCTCCCCAAGCTTTTCAGCCTCTAAAGACTGGTTTTTCTGGATCTTCTGTACACAATAAACCCCATCTCCCCAAGATTTCCTCCCTTTAAAGACTGGTTTTTCTGGATCTTCTATACACATAGACCCCATCTCCCCAAGCTTTCCAGCCTCTAAAGACTGGTTTTTCAGGATCTATATACAATAGATGCCATCTCCTCCCCAAGCTTTCCAGCCTCTAAAGACTGGTTTTTTTTTCTGGATCTTCTGTGCACAGTAGACCCCCATCTCCCCTTGATTTCCTCCCTGTAGTTTTTCTGGATCTTCTATACTCAATAGACCCCATCTCCCCTTGATTTCCTCCCTTTAGTTTTTCTGAATCTTCTATGCACAGTAGAACCCCATCTCCCCTTGATTTCCTCCCTGTAGTTTTTCTGGATCTTCTATACACATAGACCCCATCTCCCCTTGATTTCCTCCCTTTAGTTTTTCTGGATCTTCTATACACAATAGACCCCATCTCCCGAAGATTTCCTCCCTTTAGTTTTCTGAATCTTCTATACACAATAGACCCCATCTCTTCTATACACAATAGATCTTCTATACACAATAGACCCCATCTCCCGAAGATTTCCTCCCTTTAGTTTTTTCTCTGATCTTCTATACAGAATAGACCCCCATCTCGCCAAGATTTCCTCCCTTTAGTTTTTCTGGATCTTCTATACACAGTGGACCCCATCTCTCCAAGATTTCTTCCCTTTAGTTTTTCTGGATCTTCTATACACAGTATAGACCCCCCATCTCCCCAAGATTTCCTCCATGTAAAGACTATCTTTTTTCCCCAGAGCATTGTTGTCTTTTGTAAGATAGATCTTTCAACATGTGCACCTTCCTCTTAGAGATTAATCTTCTGAAGGGATGTCTGTATTGAGTAGTTGCATATACTCTACAATAATCATGTTTGTAAGTGACATGTTCAGCTAACGCAGCTCTATGCCAAGGAAAAACAAAGTGGAAATTATTGTTGCCGCGTGATAAGACTTAAACCACCATACATCCAGTGGTGTGGAGAGTGCCCTCTTTTATCTCTGTTCATGACTGTTAATAACCTCTTGGTAAGGCAACACACAAATCTGTAGAAATTGGCTCTTGAGAGAGAGAGATTTTTTTTCTTTAGAGGGAGGGGAGCTAAGTCTAATGTAGACAAAGACAAGAATGTGCCATGTAAAACCTTTACAGGATGATGACTTTTATTTTGGAGTTATGCTAGTGCATGTAGCCTATGACCTAAAAATTTATTAAAAAAAAAAAAAAAAAAAAAAAAAAAGAAATTCAAGGAAAACAACTCTCGTACATGTAGGGTTTGCGTTTGTTGGTAATCATCAGTATTTTATCATTTTAGATGAGGAAATACCAGCCAGTCTAATAGCCAGTGGTTTGACATAGCAGCGGTTAACGTTCATTTGACTGGAAGTCGACGATGGGGTAAGTGTACTGCAGTGTTAGCAGCCATTTTCACCCATGGCTGAGGCCAGGCTGGCAGTTCCGTTTTGCTCCGACTTGCCACTGTAAACTTTTCTGTAGTGCTGTAGGAGATTACTAGCGTGATCACTGTCAGTATAGACAAAAGCTGCTCCAGGAAAAGATTGAAAAAAAAAAAATTTCTCTTTACAGGAAGACATCCTCTGCGGGGAGGCGAAGCAGGCACAAGACACAGGTGGGAACTTCCAGATGAATCTGTGAAGGGAGGGAACTTTTATATGGGAGGTAAATCTGGCACATCAAAACAAAGAACAGAAAAAGTTTTTTTGGGTTAAAAAAAAAAAAAAAGTCTCGCACATGCAGACAAAGACAAAGCTGTTTTAAGAAAACAAGTCCTCAAAGAGAGATCATTTTCACAGAGTTCAGTCTAGTATCAACAAAGACAAAACGGTTCTACAACTGCAAGGGGTTAGAGGGAGGGAGACTTTATCAAAGGGGCAAATCTACTACAGAGAGACAAGCGTCAAAATGCTCCAGAGGAACAAGCCCAAAATGCAAACACACCACACACACACACACACACACACACACACAAGATGCAAAGCAACATGTATCTAATACACAAAATGAAACAGATCGGTGAATTTTCAGCAAATATGTCTCCTTCAGGCATCATGTATAACACGTTAAAAAAAAAAAAAAAAAAAAAAAAAAATGCACAAGACCTGGTCTGCTCAGCCCCCCAGGAAAGAGAAGACAACCTGGTAACGCTCCGAAAGTGAGGAAACGAAATCAGAGAAGATTAATCAACTGGCAGGGGGAAAAAGTTGTTGAATTATTCACGGAGCTTCTTTCCTGTCACTAGATTCTCTTCTCTTACCTGTGGCTAAGCAGTCTCCACCGGAGCACAGACCACACACTCCCCAGACAGTCATTCTTCTGCTGACAGCCACCCGCCACAGCGCTGTTTCTAGCTTTTTTCCTCTTCTGATAATTTCTCATGCCCTCAAAATCGATTTCTCACAAGCGCGTTGATAAGGATGTTAGAGACAGAGGGAGGGAGGAGGGAAGGATGTAGGAAAAGAAAACAGTCATGCAGGGATGAAAACAACAACAGTGATGACAGAAAGAAAGAAAAGACTGTGAGGTAATATTTGATTTATTTTGCAGATCGGGAGTGGTGGTGGTGGTGGGGGGGGGGGGGGGGATGCAGAGTTGTGGAGTGTGATGAGACGCAGATTCCTTGAACAAATGACATGCAAAACATCACCTCACTGCTGTCATAATACTTACACAGAGGGAGAGAGAGAGAATGGTCGGGGAGAGGGGTAGAGAGACAGTGAGGGGGAGAGAGAGAGAGAGAGAGAAGAGAGAGAGAGAGAGAGAGAGAGAGAGCAGGTTCCTGATATAACTCCCAAGAATATTTGACTAGAGGTCTGAGGTGGGAGAGAAATGGTTGGGGAGAGAGGTAGAGAGACAGCGATGGGGGGCAAGAGAGAGAGAGAGAGAGAAAGAGAGAGCGTTCCTGGATATAACTCCCAAAGAGTATTTGACTAGAAGTCTGACTCCTCTGAGGTGGGAAGAAACATTTAAGCCGATAGAGAGACAGAGTGACAGGAAAGACCAATATAGAGAGAAGAGAGAGAGAGAGAGAGAGAGAGAAAAAAAAAAAAACCTGTTCTAGACATTGCTTCCAAGAACTATTTGACAAGCTAGGATTGTGGGGAAAGGATGGATGGGAGAGAGGGGGGTGGGTGGAAGGGCTTCTGCTGTACAGAGCGCCCCACCAATATTTGACTGAGAGAAGGGGAAGGGAAGACAAACAGGAGGAGAGCGGCAGCTTTTTTGTCTGGATCCATTTGGGTTTCCATGGCGTAGGAAAGTTTCCCTTTCTGGGTGGAGAAAAGCAGGGTGGGATCACAGCTCTGTAGGGTGTGGGGATTCCTTTTCCCACCAGAGAGGTGACACAGTTGAGGAAGCCTGACCTGTCAACCCCTGTGTGTTCTGCTTTGGGGGTTGGGGTGGGGTGGGGGGGGGATTGTTTTGTTTTTCTAACATTTCTACATCTTTCTCCTCATCCTCATGTGTCTCTCCCTGTTTATCCTAATCATTATTCTTTCTTCACTCCATTCTCGTCCTTTTGTGTTCTAGTGTTCCTCTTTTGTTGCTCTTCTTATTTTTTCTTTTTGCTCATGCTTCTTCCGCTTCTCATGCTTCTTTTTCTTTTTTTTGCTCTTTTTGATCAGGGGAGTTTGGTGGGGGGGGGGGGGGGGGGGGGGGGGGGGGGGGGGGGGGGGGGGGGGGGGGTGGGGGGGGGGGGGGGGGGGGGGGGGAGGGGGGGGGGGGGGGGGGGGGAATAGGTGAAGGGAGGGATGAAAAAATAGGAAGGAAGTAGGAGGGATCACGCTTGCTTCAAGAATCATAGTGGGATGTTGAAATTTCAGTTACGGCAGAATTTGTTCATATGCGCTTTTCTCGGGTTGGTGCCCGAGAAAATGCTGTGTGCACACCACGGGCCGATGGTTCTGAAAAGCTGACATGGGTGGTCATTTCAGAGGACGGCCCAGCCAGTGGAACAGCTCTGTTGTAGCGTAATTATGGTGACAGTGGTGCTGTGAAGTGGGTAGTGTGTGCAAATGATGGGGACTCCAACACAGACGAAGGGTGGGAATTTTAGGCGTTATACTTATCCTGTTTCTTCTGCATCATTGGATCCGTCTATGATGCATGCCAGCGTTCCAGGGCAAAATAACCATTGCTTGTTTTTGGTGCTGCCCTATAGCGTGCATCCCTTGTAGAGACTTCAAGTAAAGCAGAGTGCTGTTGGCGTTCTTCCGTCTTAGTTGCAGTGTTCAGCTTTTCTGAGAATTGGAGTTCCCTTCACAGACAACTTTTTGTGCTCTTTCTTTTCCTTCGAACAAAGGTTGATGTCTTTGACAGTTCAGGAGCTGGCGATATCGGCTACTCATACTGACAAAAGCCATGATCAGGTCATTTTGTTTCATCTTTTTCCTGAACACAGTGGTAAAGAGAACCTAGAAAAAGGACATTAGGATTGAAAATGACAAGAAAGCACAGGCTTTCTACCCCTTTCTCTTCCTCTATACCATCACAGGAACATCACTCCCTCAACATTCATTCCAGCTCCCAAGGCAAGCCATACCTTGGAGTTCCAGTGTCAGCCAGAGCGCCATCAGTCCACAGGGAGCAGTCAGTGTCAGATCATCAGGAGGCAACCTACAGGAGGAGGCCCTGCACCAGTGGAACTGGACAACAAAGGGGTTGACAGGCACAGCTCCCTTGGCTCCCAGCCCCAAGGCTTTCAGAAACCTTAGCACTGGGCTGGCTATTGATTTGGTTGACGTTACTCTTTGACACGTTCGCTGACACTGATGCGGTATGGGGATTTGGTGACTTAGAAAGGTCATAATTACACTACCGAAATGATATCACTGCATGAAAACAACAACTCTCCTCAAAAGAAAAATGGTTAAGGACTGTTTTTTTTTTCACATCAAAAGTATGATTATCGGCATTAAAACTTGTCATTATGACTTGAAAACAATCATTTTCACAGCGTTTTCACTGTTACGGTATCAGATGTGTGAAAAGCGATAAAACAGCATTGAAAGTTTGATAATCTATCAGCAGTGGTTGATAAGCTATCAGCAGAGCTTGATAATCTACCAGCAGAGCTTGATAATCTATCAGCAGTGAAAACAGTTCATTGTGACTGTGATTGCCGTGGTGGGGTGGGTGAGGTTGCAGATTTGCAGGCTGGAAGGTCGTAGGGTCAAGATCCATCAGAGGTACAGGATTATGGGATTTTTTTTTTGCACCAGCCAGGTCCTAGCCGGAGTCCAGTATGTTCAGGGCGGAGTCCAGTATGTTTAGGGCGGAGTCCGTATGTTTAAGGTGCTGACTGAAGGGCTGGAGCCACACAGTTGAGCTCCACGTGTGGTGTGTAGACGCTTGTTCAGTTCTTTCTCAGCAGAAATCACTTGACAGATTCTTTCCCTGGCAGAGGCCTGGTATTTTTTTTTTTCAACACTTTTTTGATGGAGACATACTAAAAGATGATATAAACAGAAAAGGTAAAACATGAAGATGATATTAACAGAAAAGGTGAAACATGAATTTTGCACTTTGGATGCTGGTAGCTACCTTTCAGCTGATATCCAAATGCTTTTGCAGCATTCAAAAGAAAAAAGCATGCAATTTTGATTGTCTGACTTGAAATTAGAAATTTTTGTTCTAAGCTCCTTGCGTCAAAGATACTATCACATCAGCATCAGCGGCATGTTGTGAAAACGGTAGGAGTGTTGCTCTAGAGTGTTTCTTTCCAACACTGCTGGTGTCTGTATCTCCTAAGCCTGTTTGATGCTGAGACATGTTATGAGAGGAAGTGGACAGTACAGCTCCCTCATGCTGTTGCAGACCAGCACAGAACATGGTTCATTTTGTCATCCTCATCCTCACTGTCGACATGATGGGGTTTTTTTTTGTGTGTGTGTGTGTGTGGTGTGTGTGTGTTTTTTCAGAATCTTTGATGTCTGTGGCCTATTTTCTGCTCCGTTGGCATGGTGACTCTTGAATTCCATTTCCTTCTGTCCCTGCGGGTGCTGAAGCTGTGTCAGAATTGTGGAGGACAGCAGTTCATGAAGACTGTTTTTTTGTTGGTTGGATGCTATGGCACCCTCTAGTGGGATGCCTTCATTCTCACTGGCTCTGCGCTAAGCAGTTGCTGTCATCAGCAGCAGGCGCCCTGTCAGGGGGTGTCCTGCGTATGGTGGGTCAGAGCAGCCACCACTGAACACTGCCTGATGGCAGTGCAGCGTCTTCTCTGGCGGGTTTCCTCTTGACAATGCGATACTGACTGGTCTCTGTGGACTGACGAGCTGGGACCGTGACAGACGAGAGCTGAGGGCATGTCTGTATGGGGGGGAGCATGGAAGTTATACCGCTGGGAGAGAATGAGCACCAAAGTTGATACTGTGTGAATTAGTGATTGATATACCAAAAAAAAAAAAAAGTTGTGGCTGTTATTTATGGTATTGTGCACATTAGGTCCCATGTCATGAAAGGAAAAAAAAAACACAAAACAGCATTACAGTATCAGTGATGATTAGATATAACATGCAGAAACATTTTTGTCATTATTTCAGTTTGGTGGGGGTGGGGGGAGATCTGTTTTTCATGAGTGATAATTACAGTTTTTATCAACCCACACGTGTCTAGTCCCACAACAAGAAACATGTGAAAAATAATGTTACAGTATTAGTGAGAATAACAGTAACATGTAAAAACACTTCTTGTCATTTCCTGGTAAAGAAATTGTCGGTTTTCATGACTGATAATCACAATATTTTATCAACTGCGTGTATTAGGTCCCAAGCAATGAAGAAAAAGTGAATAAATGAATAATGTTACACTATCAGTGATAATTGTAAAGAACATGTGAAAAACACTTTTTGTCGCTGTTTCCTGGGAAAAGAAATTGTCCGTTTTCATGAGAAATAATTGCAATATCTATCAACCGCCCTACCAGGTCCCAGAGTAAGATAAAGAAAAAAAATAAAATAACAAGTGCTATTACAGTATCAATGACAATTAAAAACAGCATGTGAAAACATGTTTTGGTCACTATCTTCTGGAAGAAAAATTACCATATCAACAAGAACAACAAGACAAAAAACACACAAAAATGAGTATTGCAGGCTTTTGACGCCTGTCGCTGCCCATACAGCTCACCATAACAGTTGGCAACACTTGCCAAGGCAGTCAAAATGGCACATGAGGTGTGTGCTAGCAGAGTTGGCAAGCAGTCCATGGATGTTAAGTGTGGTGGTGGTGCTCTTCTCCAGGGCTGAGACTGGAACAATTGTGTGGTGGTGAATGGGGGGGAGGGGCTGAGGCATTAAAGGGGGGGGGGGAACTGTGATGCAGAGGAGTGTGAAGAGTTGAAGTGCTCCAGTGTTTCCTTGGCCACTTGAGAATGATGTACATGTTTGTTTTTTTTTTTGTTTGTTTGTTTGTTTGTTTTTTTTTTTTTTTTTTTTTGTTTTCTTATGCTTTTTGTTTCTTGGTTTTGTTCCTCTCTCTCTCTCCTCTCTCTCTCTCTCTCTCTCTCCTCCTCTCTCTCTCCTCTCTCTCTCTCTTGTATTTCACAGTCTCTCATCATGTCCCTGTCTCTGCATCTCTTTTGTCACTCTTGACTCTATCCCTCCCCACCTTTTCTTCCTCCCCCTATGTCTCTAATTTCTCTCTTTCTCTCTCTCTTCTCTCTCTCTCTCTCTCTCTCTCTCTCCTCTCTCTCTCTCTCTCTCTCTCTCTCTCTCCCTCCCCTCCCTCCCTCCCTCCCTTCCTCCGTCCTTCCATTTCTCCTTCCCCCTCCCACCCTCCTTCCTTTTCCCCTCTCCCTCTCCCTCTCTCTTTTCCCTCTTTCTTTCCCTCTTTCTCTCTCCCTCTCTCTTTCCCTGTTTCTCTCTCTCTCCTTCTCTCTCTCTCTCTTCCCCTCTCTCTCCCTCCCATGCTTGCTGCTTCCTCCCTTTCTCTCCCTCTGCTTCTCTTTCTTGTGTGCCTGTCCATCTCTCTGTCATATTTTCCTCTGTCTTTCTCTTTTCTGTCTGTCTGGCTGTCTCCCTGTCTTTCTTTTTCTTGTGTGTCTGTCCATCTCTCTGTCTTTCTTTTTCTTGTGTGTCTGTCCATCTCTCTGTCTTTCTTTTTTCTTGTGTGTCTGTCCCTCTCTCTGTCTTTCTTTTTCTTGTGTGCTGTCGATCTCTCTGTCTTTTCTCTTTCTTGTGTGTCTGTCCATCTCTGTCTTTCTTTTTCTTGTGTGTCTGTCCATCTCTCTGTCTTTCTCTTTCTTGTGTGTCTGTCCATATCTGTCTTTCTTTTTCTTGTGTGTCTGTCCATCTCTCTCTGTCTTTCTCTTTCTTGTGTGTCTGTCCATCTCTCTGTCTTTCTTTTTTCTTGTGTGTCTGTCCATCTCTCTGTCTTTCTTTTT
>JADBJO010022877.1:22500-27301 GCA_016801955.1 Conus betulinus
TTGTGTGAGCTCTCTTCTTTTCTGCCAGTTCCTCTTTTTGATTGCTCTCCTATGTGCGCCAGCTGTGATGGTGTCTCTCTGTGGCTGCCTAGCCTGGTTATTCACACTGCTGGCGGCCATGTCTTGTTTGCCGTCGGCCTGAAAGCGTAGTGGGGAGTGTCTGACAGGCTTGATGTGGGAGGCAAGCTCTCCAAAAAGGCACGTCCGTGGGGATTCAGCCGCCATTCATTTTTGCTGACAGGGCGAGCCGTCACGGGGTGATGGGGATGGTGGAATGTGGCAGCCTTGATGGTGAATCATCAGTGGTCACATACATCGAGCGACATCATTAATCACGCTAATGGTCATCCTGGACGTGTTGCCAAGCAACGTGGAGGTGGAAGCAGGGTCATGGGTATACAGTTTACATGTGAAGGCCGCCCAGCAGGGGGGCCTGAGTGAGGAACGATTCAATGGAGACTCGTTTGAACGCTTTAGTGTGTTTTCGTCTTTGGAGGAAGTAATGTCGGAGTGTTTCCCCCTGGGGATGCCAGGGGGCTCTTTCTGCACAATTGTCTCCCCTACCTCCTGAGGGGTTCTGTGCTAATAGTCTCATCTTTTTTCCTCACTCTCTATGACCCTTGCTGTTTGTTCATGTTGACCTTTCTTTAACTGTTGTGGATTGTTTGACCCTGCTGTTTGTTCACGTTGACCTTCTGTACTGGTTGTCGACTGTTTGAACATGCTGTTTTGTTTATGTTGACCTTTGTGTACTGTTGTCGTATGTTTGACCCTGCTGTTTGTTCACGTTTGATCTTTCTGTACTGTTGTCGACTATTTAACCCTGCTGTTTGTTCACATTGATCTTTCTGTACTGTTGTCGACTATTTAACCTGCTGTTTGTTCACGTTGACCTTTCTGTACTGTTTTGTCGACTGTTTGACCCTGCTGTTTGTTCACATTGACCTTTCTGTACTGTTGTCGACTATTTACCCTGCTGTTTTGTTCACCGTTTGACGTACGTTTATTGTACTGTTGTCGACTGTTTAACCCTGCTGTTTGTTCACGTTGACCTTTCTGTACTGTTGTCAACTGCTTTTCGCCCTGCCTTTCCTGAAACCTTTTTCCTGGACGCCTCTTTTCCTTTGTTTTTTCCAAGTTGCAGTTCATGACATGCCATTTGTTTTTTCATTGCTTTTTTTTTTTTTTTAATGCATCTGGCAACAGTGTAGTTGAAATCTGTACACTACACAGCAGAGACTCTCTGTCCATCCTGCTGTGTGTAAGTTGCTGCATCACCTGGTTGTTATGCATTGTTGATATATTTAGACATCTTTCATTCAATTTGACATTTTCTTTGAAATCTGAGACTAATGAATGACGAAGAAATGGCTGTGTCTGTGTGGCTACATTATGCATTTCTGGTGACATTTGTGTGTCTGTCATTAGCTTTTGACATTTTTCTTTACTACCTGAGACAGATGAATGATGGGGATAGCTAGCGCTTCCAGCCTTCCCTTGTCTTGCCCATAAGGGATGTCAGAAGTTCTTCTTCATGTCACTGATTGTGTGTTGTTTTCTGTTGTTTGTTGATTTTCTCTTTTTCAGAGGTGTTCCTGTTCTTAGGGTGTGACCGTTTTGCTTGGTGTGTGTTTGACAGCCCTGATGGCCCTAAGGGATCAGCTGGTCCATGATTAAATTGATGGACCAAGTTTGAGTGCGCAGGGTTTCGGTGCTGCTCTTGTGTGATGATCTCATCAGTACTTAACGTATTGGACTGCTACACAGTCAAACACTTACACAGCACATACACCATTGTACTGCCTCCATGCACGCACCACACATGCACGCATTGCACATGTAAACACACGCGAGCACCACACACAACACACAACACACACACACACAGAGCAACAACAACACACACACACACACACACACACACACCACACACGCACACACACACAACACACACACACACTGTGGTGCCATACACACACAGAGTCTCACACATAACAATAACAGGTCACATGCATGCACACACATGCTTGCGCTCGCACACACCACCCACGCACGCACACGCACACACCACACACACACGCTCCGCGCTCCTCGCACACACACCACACACACCACACACACCACCCACACACACACACACACACACACACACACACACACACACACACCACACACTCCACACACGCCACACACACTCACTTCACACACACACAACTCACACCCCACACACACACACACACACGCACATGTACCACTCACACACACACCACGCACACTCTCTCTCTCTCTCTGTCGTGTCTCTCTCTCCCCCCCCCTCTCTCTCTCTCTCACTCTCTCTCATCACACACACACACGCACACTCCATCCAACCACCAAGCCAGGCTGTTTGTGGTTTCAAGTACAGGAGCGGGTGGAGACTCTGTCGAGCGTCTGAGACGGCAGCAACCTTGGCGAAGTAGGAAAGGAGTCACGGACCGCCCCGAAGACTCCCAGACCGCCTTCCACTCCAAGACAAAGAGGATGTGAGACACCCAGTATGTAAATGATGGGGACGTGGGGGGGGGCGGGGGTGGGGGGTGTGGGTTTGGGGGGTTATGGGGGGGTTGGGGGGTTTATGAGGGTCGTTGCACACCTGTTGTGGGTGTGTGTGTTTGTAAACAGCTCCATCACTGACAACCATCCATGAGGTTTTGTGGGTGCGGTGGGTGTCTGTAAACCCGCACACACCACGTGTGCGCACACACACACACACACACTCTACTCGCTCTCTTCTCTCTCTCTCTCTCTCTCCTCTCTCCGTCTCTCCCCCTCTCTCTCTCTCTCCCTGTCTCTCTCTCTCTCTCTCTCTCCCTCCCCTCTCCCCTCCTCTATCTCCTCCTCTCCTCTCTCTCTCTCTCATCTCTCACACACACACACACACACAACTCTCTCTCTCACACACCACCCACACACCACCACACACACACACACACCCAACACACCACACCTCTCTTTCTCTCTCTCACACCACAACCACACACACACACACAACACAAACACACACACACACTCCACCATGCACACAAAACACACCACAACCACATCACACCACACACACCACACACACACAACAACACACACACACACACCCACACACACACACACACTACACACACACTTGGATTCGTAATTGGGTGAAATGCTTTGATATTTTAGTCATATCAGAAGTAAATGCTGGGTGAAATTTAGATGTGAATGAGTTTGGTTAGAATGCTGTTCCATGCGCACCAGGTACTGTGTAGTGGAGGTCACATTTTCTTTGTACCCCCCTCCCCCCTCCTCACCCCCCCTTCCCCCCATCCATGATCCATTCTTTTGACAGAGGGAAGTTGTTGTTTCAGTCCTTGGGTGTTAGGAAAACCAATGCCAAAAAAAAGGAAAAGAAAAAAGAAAAGAAAAAGGGAATAGGAAAGCCAGTAATCTCCCTCCTCTACCTCCTTTCCTCCCCCCCCCCCCCCCAGTCATGTAGTTCTCTGCGCCCAGGAAAGCTTGAGTGACAAAGTAAATTTACTAAAACTGGTCCCTCCCCCCCCCCCCCCCCCCCCCCCAAAAAACAAACAAACAAACAAAACCTGTGTAAGCAACAGATAAGGGAATTTGGGACGGCAAAAAAAAAACAAACAATTTTGGCATGGACAGACTAGCAGCCATGTTGACGGTAGCAGTCTTCTTGCAACCATATAACATAAAAAAGATTTGGAATGTTAACAAACAAGCAACACCCCCCTGCTCACACCTCAAAAACAACAAAAAACAAACAAGCTAAAAATGCTCTGTGTGTACCCCTAATTCTTCTGCAACAGGAAGTTTGAGATTTTTGTTTTTTTTTCTTTTTTTTTTGTTCCGGTCATTGCGATTCAACAAAAACAAAAACTAGTGTTTTACCGGTTTGGTGACAGTTGTAATGCAGACTTGTTATTGCTTCGTTAATTAATTCAATAACTGGGGCATAAACACACTTGCAACATTTTCTGTCAAATGCCAAGTTTGACACCCCTTCTGGTCTGGGAGTTTCGCCTGTAGAAGATGGTGTGTCTCTGTGTGTGCAGGTATGTGTGTGTGTGTGTGTGTGTGCTTCTCCAGGGCAGCCTGGGCAGCCTTTTTCAGCGCAATGAAAATATGGTCCTACTTCAGGACTGTGTAACCTATGGGGCCCAGTTTCAGGTCTGTGAAATTTGGTCCCATTTCAGGACTGTGAAATATGGTCCCATTTCAGGACTGTGAAATTTTGTCCCATTTCCAGGACTGGAAACGATGATCCTATGTCAGGACTCTGCGAAATGGTCCCATTTCAGGACTGTGAAATTTGGTCCCATTTCAGGACTGGGGAAACAATGATCGTATGTCAGGACTGAATATGGTCCCATTTCAGACTTTGGAAAATGGTCCCATTTCAGCACTGTTGTGAAATTTGGTCCTATTTGAGGACTGTAAAATATACGGGTTCCATTTCAGTACTGTAAACTATGGGTCCCATTTCCATGACTGTGAAATATGGTCCCATTTCAGGACTGTGAATCTGGTACCCATACCATGCTGTGTGCTATTTCAGGCCTGACTGGAAAACATGGTTTCCCAATTCAGAACTGTGAAGTATGGTCCCATTTCAGGACTGTGAAATATGAGCCATGTAGGACTCGTGAATGTGGTCACCATTTTCAGGGCAGACTAGGGTCAAAATTCAGGAGTGTTAATCTGTTCCTATTTTCAGGACCGTAAACATGGTCCTATTCCCAATTAAATTACTGTAAAAATTTTGTCC
>JADBJO010022878.1:0-12649 GCA_016801955.1 Conus betulinus
AACATGAAGTCGTATTGAGGCAACGCAACGGATTGACTGTAGTGGGGCAAAATGAAGTCGTATTGAGGCATCCCACCATATTGACTGCTGTCGGCAAGATGGAGTCGTGTTGAGGCAAACCCACCGGATTGACTGCCGTGAGCAAAATGAAGTCGTCTGGAGACAACCCACTGGATTGACTGCCGTTTGGAACATGAAGTCGTCTTGAGGCAACGCACTGGATTGACTGCCTTGGGCAAAATGAAGCCGTCTTGAGGCAACCAACTGACTGACTGCCGTGGGGAATATGAAGTCGTCTTGAGGCATCCCACCGGATTGACTCCCGTGTGAAAATGAAGTGGTCTTGAGGAAACCCAACGAATTGTCTTCCGCGGGGAACATGAAGTTGTCTTGAGGCAACCCACTGGATTGATAGCTGTGGGGAAATTGAAGTCGTCTTGAGGCATTCCACCGATTGACTGGCATGGGGAACATGAAATCGTCGTGAAGGCAACCCACCAGATTGACTGCCGTGGGCAAAATGAAGTCATCTTGAGGCAACCCACCGGATTGACTGCCGTGGGCAAAATAAAGTCGTCTTGAGGCAACCCAACGGATTGACTGCCGTGGGCAAAATAAAGTTGCCTTGAGGCAACCCACGGATTGACTGCCGTGGGCAAAATGAATTCGTCTTGAGGCAAACCACCGGATTGACTGCCATGGGCAAAATGAATTCGTCTTGAGGCAACCGTGGGCAAATTGAAGTCATCTTGAGGCAACCCACTGCATTGACTGCCGTGGGGAACATGAAGTCGTCTTGAGGCAGCCCACCGGATAGACTGCCGTGGTGATTATGAATTCGTGTTGAGGCAGCCGTGGGCAAAATGAAGTCAACTTGATGCAACCCACGGGATTCACTGCCGTGGGCAAAATTAAGTCATCTTGAGGCAACCCACGGATTCACTGCCGTGGGAAAATGAAGTCGTCGTGAGGCAACCCACCGGATTGACTGCCGTTGGCAAAATTAAGTCTTAAGGCAACCCACCAGATTGACTGCCGTGGGAAAATGAAGTAATCTTGAGGCAACCCACCGGATTCAATGCCGTGGGCAAAATGAAGTCATCTTGAGGCATCCCACTGGATTGACTGCCGTGAGCAAAATGAAGTCGTCTGAGGCATCCCGTCTGGATTGACTGCCGTCGGGAACATGAAGTCGTGTTGTGTCAACCCACCGGATTTACTATTGTCGCCAAAATGAAGTCGTCTTGAGGCAACCCACCGGATTGACTGCCGTGGGCAAAATGAAGTCGTCTTGAGGGAACACACCGGATTGAATGCCGTCGGCAAAATGAAGTCGTCTTGAGGCAACCCACTGGATCGACTGCCGTGGGGAACATGAAGTTGTCTTGAGGCATCCCACCAGATTGACTGCCATGGGCACAATGACGTGTCTTAAGGTAATCCACCGGATTGACGATTGGTTGGCATGGGATTGACCCCGTGGGCAAACCCAATAAAGTACTGTCGTGGGGAACATGAGCTTGAGGCAACCCACACTGCCATGGGGAACTGACTTCCATGGGCCAAGAATGTGAAGTCGTCTTGAAGCAACCCACCGTGGGGAACATTGACTGTCTTGTGTGGGAAAATGAAGTCGTCTTGAGGCATCCCACCGATTGACTGGCGTGGGGGAACATGAAATCGTCGTGAAGGCAACCCACCGGATTGACTGCCGTGGGCAAAATGAAGTCGTGTTGAGGCAACCCACTGGATTGACTGCCGTCAGTAACATGAAGTCGTCTTGAAGCAACCCACCGGATTGACTGCCGTGGGGCAAAATGAAGTCATCTTGAGGCAACCCACCGGATTGACTGCCGTGGGCAAAATGAAGTCGTCTTGAGGTAACCCACCAGATGGACTGCCGTGGGAAAATGAAGTCGTGTTGAGGCAACCCACCGATTGACTGCCGTGGGCAAAATTAAGTCTTGAGGTATCCCACTGGATTGACTGCCGTGGGCAAAATGAAGTCGTCTTGAGGCAACCCACCGAATTGACTGCCGTTTGTAACAGGAAGTCATCTTGAGGCAACCCCCTGGATTGACTGCCGTGGGATACATGAAGTCGTCTTGAGGCAACCCCCCTGCCGTGGATTGACTGCTGTGGAGATTAATTGAAGTCATTTTGAGGCATTCCACCAATTGACTGGCATAGGGAACATGAAATCGTCATCTGAAGGCAAACCACCGGATTGACTGCCGTGGGCAAAATGAAGTCGTCTTGAGGCAACCCTCTGGATTGACTGCCATAGGTAATCTGAAGCTTTGAAGCAACCCACCGGATTGAATGCCGTTGGCAAAATGAAGTCGTCTTTAGGCAACCCACCGGATTGACTGCCGTGGGCTAAATGAAGTCGTCTTGAGGCAACCCACCTGATTGACTGCCGTCGGCAAAATTAAGTCTTGAGGCAACCCACCGGATTGACTGCAGTCGGCAAAATTAAGTCTTGAGGCAACCCACCGGATTGACTGCCGTTGAGAAAATGCTACTGCGAGGTCGCATTGGATAATTCCGCCGTGCCCCCCCCCCCCCCCCCCCCCCCCCGCCCCTCCCCCAAATAGTTGTAACTTTAATTCCAGTTTCATGGATAGTAACACAGAACGGTTTACCGCTACATTCCGATTTTTGGCATGACATATCTGTGAAACCAGTTCATTTTGAGAAAAAGAACCATGTATGATGACTTTTGGAATTTGCGCTGCTGGATGACAGAGAGAGAGAGAGAGAGAGAGAGAGAGAGAGAGAGAGCTCTCGACGAATCAGTCGATTGACTTATTTGATTAATTGATCAGTTGATTGATTCATTGATTGATTCATTAATTAATTAGTGCGACATTAATCAATGAATTAACCAACCAATCAATTAATCAACCAAACGACCGACCAATCAATGAGTCAATGAATAGATCAATTAATTAATGATTAATTAATTGAAGAAGCAATAAATTAATCGTTCAATCACTTACTCACTCACCCACACACTCACATGCTCACTCTGTCACTCGGTCGCTCACTCATTCATTTACTCACTCAGTATATGGATTATTATTCCAGATGTAAGAATACGGCCTGAAATCGATCTCAGCGTCATCAGTCGACCTGGAGAATATTCTGATGACTTGTTCACGTATCTTCCTAACCTCAAAACTTGACTGAGAGATTCTGACGTTTTACCCTCCCCACCCCTCCTATCTTTCTTTCTCTCATTTATATCATACATTTTGTGTAAGAATTCATGACCGGTTTTTGATGATGTAAGATACCGTTTCACACACACACACACACACACACACACACACACACACACACACACACACACACACACACACACACACACCACACACGCACGCGCGCGCACACACACATACTCACGCGCGCGCGTGCGCACACACACACACACACTTACGCACGCACACTCGAAAACGCACACGGACGCATATACACATGTATCTTTAAATGGCAACAATGCTGTTTATTTTTCCGTCGAAGTATTACGCGGATTTTGATTTTGCGTGAACACAGTGTTGTCCTTACACTGTGTGTGGGAGGAAGGGGGGGGGGGGGGGGGGGGGGGGGGGGGGGGGGGGGGGGGGGGGGGGGGGGAGAGGGAGGCGGATACGTGAGTGCGTGCGTGCGTGCGTGCGTGCGTGTGTGTGTGTGTGTGTGTGTGTGTGTGTGTGTGTGTGTGTGTGTGTGTGTGCACATCCACGCGTGCGTGCGTGTGAGTGTGTGTGTGTGTGTGTGTGTGTGTGTGTGTGTGTGTGTACACGCGCGCGTGAAACGTCTTGTGAAAAGTTTAGCCAAGATTTTTTCACGATACTCCCACGTCATTGGTTGTTCTGATTTTTACAAGCAGAACACACTGCTTTGGAATTAAGTGTTGGCTGGAAAACGTCCCATCTGGTCAACAACGCGTCCACTCTCAGTGGTCTACAGAATCTGACCCGTCAATCACAGGAAAATAATACCCATCATGCCGTTATTCCCATTCCTTACAACGTCACCGGAGACAACGTGTACAACATCTACACCACATCTATCCATTCTAGGAACACTTTTTTTGACAGGCACAAAGTCACCGCCACACCCTCCTCTCTTTCGGTCAACATCTCAGAATATGGACACGCTAGACTTGGACAAGCCGATATCGATCACTGTCTGAATCGATCTCACGAGCTTCGGTTCAAAGCGGTCAACGGGAGGTTGGATTACACGCGTGCTACTTGGGCACTGAAGAGGGGGCATTTCAGTCACTGTAACATTTACATATCTACCTTACCTGGAATGATTTTTCGCTTTCAAGCCAGGCTGACGAACAGTGATTGTTTTACTGTGGAGGTAAAAGACTGTTGTGCACGTGATGGTGATAAAGTGTTCTGGGTGTTGTTGTATCCTAACTGTCCTCGTCTCGTGTTCAGCAACACCAATCGTGTGCTCTTTGCCTTTAAAAGGTCCGAGCAGTGTCGAGGCTACTCGAAACTGGATTTTACTTTTGACATTGTTCCGAAGTCTGTTCGACCTGAAGTGAAGCTTTTGTTCACCTCAAACGAAACAGGTGCGTGTTTTTCTCTCCCTCCCTCCCTCCCTCCCTCCCTCCCCCCTCTCTCTCTCTCTCTCTCTCTCTCTCTCTCTCTCTCTCTCTCTCTCTCTCTCTCTCTCTCTCACGCTCACGCACACACACACATTCATTTTGAATTTATTCATAAACCATTAGAACACCTGTCAGTGGTAATCTGGCAGCTTTTGATCATGTGGGACTTATTTAAGACTGATCACCAGTTACGAATTGTCTTGTCACACCTCTGTCGAAAAAGCGTGACTATAACTGTACCGAACTAATACAATTTTAGGCCTGTGTCAAATCTACCATTAGTTTCAAAGGTACCTAGAGAAGATCGTGTTGAGACGTTTGCAGACATTTATCAGATTACCGTCTTTTCGAAATTAGTCTACTGTAAGAAGGATCACAGCACACAGACTGCTGGACTGAATGTTTCAGAACATTCTGCTGACGAATGCCGATGAAATATTCATCTCCATGATTGCTTTCCTTGAACTCAGTGCAGCATTCAACGCGCTGGATTATCCCATCCTTTTGAAGAGGTTGAAAGTGACTTTTGGCTTTCAGGGCCAAGTTCTTGACTGGTTTGTGTCATCTGTCACTAGTTGTTGTCATCAATGGTTGCATGTCTGCCCAAAGTCCCCTTGTGTGTAGCGTTCCCCAGGGCTCTGTGTTGGGACCTGTGTTCTTACGATTTTATTCTCAACCTTTGTTGGAAATTATTTCATTCCCTCTGTTTCAGTTTGTCTCTGTCTCTCTCTGTCTCTCAGTCTGTCTGTGTCTGTCCATCTGTCTGTCTGTCTATCTGTCTAAAAACAAAAAAGGACATGTCAAACTGAGCGTGAATAATCTATATTAATCATGCCATATTGCGACAATTCTAATCGAGTTGAACGCACACACTTTTGATTCTATTTTCTTTTTCACACACAAACGGGACAGGGTTCATTCAGTCTCTCCTCTGTGGGATGGACGCACCCCCCTACCCACCCGCTGTGGATAGCTGGGCCTCTCTGACCGTCCCCCCTGACCACCACCTCATTCTGAATGGCTCAGCCTATCCCTTACCAAATGTAGATTCGATTCCTTGTCAGTGTACGTGGGGGGACGACCGAACCGAACAACACTTCTTCGACAAGTTCTGCGCCCACAAGCCTTTCGTCCAATACTTCAGCGAGGACGTCAACCTTCGCTTCACCAGCGGGGCACGTCAATGCTGCTCTTCGGGGTTCGACATTGAGTTTTTCATCCGAGTCTGGCACCTGAAAGCGAGTGGGCGGCGGCAGGAGCCAGTGGAACTGCACGGTGCCGGGTTTCCAGCAGGACTACGGCAGGTATTTCCCATGTAACGCCGAGTGGGACTGTGTGTGGATGGGGAGGACGAAGAGGCGTGCTGGTACGTCAACTCCACGATGTGTGTGGGACCTCCCAGTGGTGGCTGGCTGGAAAGTGCTATCAGCTGATGACGGAGAAGCTGCTGTGGCCCGAGGCCTCGGGGGAGTGTCGGAGGAGGGGCGGAGCTCTGGTCAGCCTGAACTCGCCCCAGCAAGTGGAAGGCGGTGCGCGAGGTGCTGGCGCTGAAAGGGTTCGGGGAGATTCACATCGGGTTGAGGAGTTGGCGTGCTCCCAAAATGTAGGATTTCATTTGTGTGTGTGTGTGTGTGTGTGTGTGTGTGTGTGTGTGTGTGTGTGTGTGTGTGTGATTTTTTTGTCCACTGTCGAGATAACTCTCTCTGTCTCTGTGTCTGTCTCTGTTTGTCTGTTGTCTGTGTATGTGTATGTGTGTGTCGGTCTCTGTTCTCTCTCTCTCTCTCTCTCTCTCTCTCTCTCTCTCTCTCTCTCTCTCTCTCTCTCTCTCTGTCTCTCTCTCTCTCTCTCTCTCTCTCTCTCTCTCTCTCTTATACCTATCTATCTATCTACCTAATCTGTCTGTCCATCTATCTGTCAATCTAGCTACCTACCTGCCTACCGACCTACCTACCTACCGACCTGCTGACCTACCTGTCTATCTATCTATCTATCTATCTATCTATCTATCTATCTATCTACCTATCTATCTATCTGTCTATCTATCTCGCTATCTCTGTGTGTGTGTGTGTGTGTGTGTGTGTGTGTGTGTGTGTGTGTGTGTGTGTACGATATTACTGCAATTTACATGTCAGGTACATATGCACTTTGTGTTTGTAAGCCAAAGCTCATAAACCCTTTAAAACGAGGTTTTGGCGGTCTCCCTCCCCCCCCCCCCCCCCCCCCCCCCCAAACGTAGTTATTATTGTGCCTGCCTGTCTGTCCGTCTGTCAGTTTTCTCCCCCTTCCATTGCCTTCACGTTATCTTGTATTTCACATTGTTTAGGTATGGAACGTTGCTTCACTGGGTAGATAACACCGTCGCATACTATACTTACCGACGTATACTTACTTATGTCGACTTCTCTTCGCGCTGCTTTTACTTCAAATGGGATCGTTTTGGGGACAGTTCTGAGGTCTCCTGTGAAAAATGTGACGATGCCTCTTTTTCGCCACCAATTCTTGTGTGAATTTGACTCGAAGTCTGGAACCGTCGATGCCAGACTGGGGCCTGGTGTCACGCTTGCTACAGCTCGAAAGCAATATCCTGTGTCCGTCACCAGTTGCTCGGCAGGTCACATGGTCCACGAGTTCCTAGCTTGTGACCTGCAGAGCGATTGTTTGGTTGGACGAGAGCCTAGGGGGCAATCTTCATGCTCCACTGATCGTGATCCTTCTCCTCCGCCGCCCTCCCTTTCTGTGTGGCAATCGGATGCAGGAGGTGCCTTACATGTTGGTGTGTGACCATCGCGCGGGACTGCAGCGATCAGAGCGACGAGGAGTTTTTTGTGTGTACCCCCCATGCCCTCCCCACACTACCTTTGACTGTGGAGACCGCCAGGTAAGTGTGCCTGAAGCATTGAGGAAAGGAAGAAATGAACGAAGAAAGAAAGAAAGAAAAGAGAGAGAAGAACGGAAGAAGGAGACAACAAACAATCAAAATGAGTGAACCAGTGGTTTCCGTGTCTGTGCACAGACAGAGAGAGAGTTGGTGGCGAGAGAGAGGGGAGAAAGGAGAGAGAGGGAGAGAGAGAGAGAGAGAGAGAGAGAGAGAGAGAGAGAGAGAGAGAGAGAGAGAGAAACAGAAAGAGACAGAGAGAAAGAAGATGCCAATACATGGGCGTGAAACTGCGTCCGGAATGCAAACTAGTCAATATCCCAATCGTGATCCTGAGCGCGCACTTCAGATAAAATAGCTGGCTTACTACACTTATTTGTTTGACCCATATAGTGAAATTTTTTTTTATTCGATGGAGAGACATGTGTTATCTTCCCTTACTCCGTGTTGTCTGGAATAGGGTCTGTTGATGCTGTGTGATGACCCCTGACCTAGAGCCGGACATCTTTCCATGAGCAGACGGTGACACAGTGACTGTTCATTGAATGCTCATGCGAAGCTGTCTGGGTTTTGAATTCTCTCTCTCAGTTCATAATGCGTCCTAGTCCTGTTGCCTACAGGGACTGTCTTTGGAAGTGTAGTCTATTCCTTCTGCTACATGAAGAAAGAGAACATTCCTTTTACGTCTTCTTCGCGTCAGTACAACACTGGCACCTAAGAAATAACCTCCAAATTCTTTGGACGAAATTTCATAGCGACGAATTTTTTCAATACATGTATATTTTTGTCAAGAAATAACCTCCAAATTCTTCTGACGAAATTTCTTAGCGACGAGTATTATCAATACACGGCTTTTTTGTCTGGAAATTTTCCCTTCATCTTGTATCTAGAGCATGAAGCATTTGGTGTGATAAAAACAATAGGGTAAAAAAAAAAGGAAATCAAAGAGGCTATGGTGCATGAATAGCAGCTTTAGTATGATCTGGTATCATCTGGGCTTTGCCTCTGTCTGTCTGTCTGTGCGCGAGTGTGTGTGTGTGTGTGTGTGTGTGTGTGTGTGTGTGTGTGTGTGTGTGTGTGTGTGTACACGCGTGTATGCGTATGTGTGTGCGAGCTCATAGATTTGCAAACACTGTCGTGATAACAGCTGTTTTGACATCAATACTCAACTACAGAAAAGAAAAAAAAAAACTAAGCGCAAACAGCAGTTCAACCACAAAAATCCATTTCCTCAGTCATATGCCTTCACTCATTGATTGACAGTGCCTGCAGCTCAGCCAGAGATGCGACAACATGGAGCAGTGTGTGTCTGAAAACGACGAAATAGGGTGTAAACAAGACCTGGACGACCTTTTGGGCTATCATGAACGTGCAGTGATCGTGAGGTGGTCATCATGGGGACAATCAAACATACTCTTCATTGACCCCATCTGGTCAGCAGAGTCGTGCCCCGGGTCTCACTTCCTGTGTCCTACTTCCGACATGACCCTGTGTCTGCCCGTCTATCTGCGATGTAACGTCATCCACGACTGCCCGGGGCGTGAGGATGAAGCAGACTGCCAGACGTACCAGTGTCCTGGCTACTACCGCTGTCGCCAGTCCCGCGTGTGTGTGTCTGCCGAACACGTGTGTGATGACAGGTATGGCCAGTGCCCTCAGAATGATGATGAGCTGTTGTGTCACTTCACCTGTCCACCTGAATGTAGGTGCTTTGGGATGGCGTTTACTGTAACCGGTCTGTCGCTGTCGGTGACCATCCAGAACTTCGCTTCTTGAACGCGGACAGGAGCAACATGACGTTGATGGAATTCACGAACAACACCATGCTGGTCCATGTCAGTTTGGCGTCTTGTTTTCTGTCTCACGTTCAAGCACCTGCTCTGCCTAACTTGATCAGTCTGGACCTCAGCGATAATCTCATCACCTGTCTTCTACCTGGTGACTTCAGTACCCTCAGATCTCTGCAAGTGCTTGTTTTAGCGGGAAACCCACTTGACCTTCAAGACGGTCTCTCTGGTCTGTCCACGTACACCAAACTTCGCGTGTTGGACCTGTCCCGTGTCAGCGTGGACGCATTGAATGTGGATCCTTTGCACACACTGACTCGTCTGGACCAGCTCAACCTGTCAGGCAGTGAAGTGCGTCACGTGCACGGCTCGGGTTTCCGGGTTCTACGATCGTTGCGCTCTGTGGATCTCTCAGGCTGTCCGGTAATCACCTTCCTCCTCCACAGCTGTTCCACAATCTTCTCAAACTTCGGTCCGTGACAGCCAGCAATTATAAACTGTGTTGCCCAGTGCTTCTTCCCGAGGAGTTTCAGCCCCAAGTGGTGTCGGGTTCCGAAAGACGCCGTGTCGTCCTGTCAGGATTTGATGCAGAGTTACCTCCACCGGGTTATCCTGGCTCTGCTAGCCATGCTGGCTTTGGTTGGAAACCTCACCAGTTTCCTGTACCGCACCGTCTTCGACAAAGGAACGCGGCGGTTCGGATTCGGCGTCTTCGTCCCTGCATCTGTGTGTGTCTGACTTCTTGATGGGGGTGTACCTGATGGTGATCGGACTGGCTGACTACAGGTACAAAGACATCTACCTGTGGAACGACTACTCCTGGAGACACAGCATCACCTGCAGGGTGGCGGGTTTTCTGTCTCTCCTGTCCTCTGAGGTGTCCGTCTTTCAGATCTGCTTCATCACCGTGGATCGCTTCCTGGTGCTGCGCTTTCCCTTCAGCCAGTTCCACTTCACGCCGACGTCGGCGCATGTGGCCAGCAGCGCCGCCTGGTGGGCGGGGCTCGTGCTGGCCGCCACGCCTCTGACCCCTGTGACGTCACACTGGCAGTTCTACAGCCAGACCGGCATCTGCATCCCGTTGCCCATCACCAGGACCGAGTTCCCGGGACAGCATTACTCCTTCGGTATCTGGATCGCCCTCAACTTCGTCCTCTTCTTGTTCATAGCTTGGGGGCAGGTGTTCATCTACTGGTCGGTCACCTCTAACACGTTGACCGGCTCCGGCGCCATCGGCAGGAAGTCCACGGACCAGGTCCTCGCTCGGCGGCTGATCACCGTGGCCGTGTCGGACTTCGCCTGCTGGTTTCCCATCGGCGTCCTGGGGATGGATGGCGGCGGTCGGAGGCGTGGACGTTCCGGTGGAAGTCACGTCATCATGGCCGTCTTGGTGCTGCCGCTCAACTCCGCCCTCAACCCGTTCCTGTACACCGTCAACGTCATTCTGGAACAGCGGAGGAAGAGCCGTGAGAAACAGCTGATGATCGTTTTGTCTCAGTCTCAGTTGCAGGACGTTCTGCTGTGAGATTGCTGGCGGCGTCCGGTTGTTGTCTTCCTCATGACAGCCCTGATATTATGGCCCTTTACGGTCGGCTGGGTTAGAAGCACACTCTCTCTGTCTCTGTGTCTGTCTTGTCTGACAGCCTGACTGCCTGTCTACTGGCCTGCCTGCCTGCCTGCCTGTCTTTCTGTCCGTCTGTCTCTGTGTCTGTCTCTGTCTGTCTCTCTGTGTGCTTCTGTCTCTGTCTGTCTCTCTCTCTCTCTCTCTCTCTCTCTCTCTCTCTCTCTCTCTTCTCTCTCTCTCTCTCTCGCGTTGTCTTCATCATCTTTCTTTGTCTTCTTGGTGTCACTCAGCTACACAATCCAGACGTTAATGTTACTAAATGAGGCAGCCACGCCCAGGCCCTTTTCAACAGTTGCACGGTTTTAGTTCTACGCTCTGTTTTTACAGCATGAATACACGAAAAAGGCATCAGCCAGTTACTGACCTCTGGCAGGTAGCAGTTATGTCCCTTAGGTCCCTAGTCTTAATGTGCGTGCCAAGTCTTAATGGTCGTCAATAGTCTCAATGTATGTCCCTAGTCTTCATGCGCGTCCCTAGTCTTAATATGCGTCCCTAGTCTTACTGTTTGTCAACAGTCTTAATGTATGTCCCTAGTCTTAATGTGCGTGCCAAGTCTTAATGTTCGTCAATAGTCTCAATATAGGTCCTTAGACTTAATGTGCGTCCCTGTGCGTGCCTGTACCCTATTTGTGTGAACACAACACAGGCTGCCAAAGGTTGGTGCAGGATTGCTCCTGCTGCTGGTTGGTTCGGCAAGTGGAGGACAGTGCTTCTCTGGGTCCTACCCGCACCTTCGGGTGTCTTTCTCTTCAGCATGGTGTGATGAAAAAAATCATCAACATCCAATGACTGGCAGTCAACTGCAGGTGACCATTCTGAAGACTTGAAACTATTTCAGTAGGAAGGAAAGACACCGTACGTTGGTGTACTCCGTGACATCAGCCAATCATTGGCAATCAAAGACAAACTGTGTCAATCATTGGCAATCAAAGACAAACTGTAGGTGACGATTCTGAAGGTTGGAAAGTATTTCAGTAGGAAATAAATACACCTGTGAACTCAGTGACATTTCCACAATGAACAGCAGCATGTGTATGCTTTACTTGGCTGATCTACACTGTTCTGTTGGGCGTCATACGGACAATGATGCATTTGGATTTATTTTTTTTTGTTGTAGACCGTACAAATACAGACATTATAACAATAAGCACAACGTATTATTTATCCTACGTGGCGCATCATATATAAAAGTTACAGGGAGCGTTATTTATAAAAGTTACGTGGAGCATATCATTTATAAAAGTTACGTGGAGCATTCATTATATAAGCTACGTGGAGCATCATTCATAAAAGTTACGTGGAGAATATTGTTTATAAATGTTACGTGGAGCATCATTTATAAAAGTTACGTTGAACATATCGTTTTATAAAAGTTACGTGGAGCATATCATTTATAAAAGCTACGTGGAGCATCATTTATAAAAGTTACGTTGAACATATAGTTTATATAAAGTTTACGTGGAGCATCATTTATAAACGTTACATGGAACATATCATTTATGAAATTTACGTGGAGTGTCATTTATAAACGTTTCATGGAGTATCATTTATATAAGTGTTTCCAACCTATGCGACTGGAAATCGACCACGGAAAAAAAGATGGATAAGATTAGAATCTTGACTGTTTTCAAAATAACAAAATGGTGGATTTTTTTAGTGTTAAAGATGATTCAGATTTTTTTCCCCATTAAAAGTATTAAACGTAATGTAAAATGACAGATTCGTGAGATTTCTTT
>JADBJO010022878.1:16938-27299 GCA_016801955.1 Conus betulinus
AGTATGTTCATTACAGGTTACAGATGATGGCCGATGTTTACCAGAATAGCCATTACTAACGGTTACACCAGCCCAAGACGGGTTTTCCTCTTTAAGGAATGTATCACGCGTATTCAGGATAATCTGGAAGTACGTTTATATTCTTTATATCTTGTTTTTGCTCTCCAGTGCGACCACTATTACAATACAGGAAGACTCCATGCTGGTGCGGTATTTCTGCACCCTCTGGCCAGGTTTGACGCCGTAGTAGAACATGATGGGCTGGACAGTGTTGGAGGATGTGTTCTGGGGTCTGAGATCCAGAACCACACGGACATTCGTCTGTGTGGGCAATCAACTCACTCGAGCCGAGGTGGCTCAGCTGTCGGTAGTGGCCAGTTCTCAGTCTGAAGAGGATTGTTTGTTGGTATCTCTGGAGCTGATGGATTGGATCAGCACCACTGTCTGCAACCCAGCCTTCTCTTCCCCTGGCTTTGGTGTTGGTTGTGGATGAGAGTTTTGGCCTCTCTGTAGGTCACCGGGTGCTTAGCTGCCACATATTGCTGCCTGCCTTGGACAGAGCATCAGCCTTCTCATTCCCAGTGATCCCACAGTGGGGTGGAATCCACTGGACTACAATGGTGGATCGTCTTGAAAGATCGTGGCGGGCTTTTTAATGGGGTTTTTTTCAGCGGCTGTTCGCTTCTGTTGCTCTGAAGTCCCTGCAGCAGAGATCTACAGTCGGTGAAGAAAGCAATCCTGGGTTGTTTGACTTTGTGAACGCTTGTACACCACGGATCAAACTCCAGCGATCCTTTGATTTGCATCACACCAAAGCATGAGAGCATGGCTTTCCAAAGGAGGAGGCCATGAGCGTTTAAAAGCGAGGAACTACCACTGGAACTGGAATGGTGAAATTCCGGTACACCCAGCCTATATTATTATTTATTATTATTATTTTTATTTTATTTTTTTTATTTTTTTTTTTATTTATTTTTTTTTTTTAACTCATTTCGTACTTAACTCATTTAGTACTGCTAGTTTTCTCCCTTTATTTAATGTGGCAGCTATGCCTCCTCCCCCCCCCCCCCCCCCCCCCCCCCCACCCCCCCATCTCCCCCTCCTCCCTCCCACTCTGTTGTCTCTCCAGCCCTCCTGAAAAAAAAGTGAAACTTTGAAACTTTCACAATGTATTAAGGTGGAATTCACACACACACACACACACACACACACACACACACACACACACATATATATATATATATATATATATATATATATATATATCCTGTCCAACGGAGCTGAGAGTTGACTTAACGGTGTGTGACAACCCTGATGTGTGTGTTGCGGTCGGCTGGGCTATACGTAACATCATCTGTCTCTCTGTGTCCTGTCAAAAAAATTTTATACGAAAATTCGGACGATTTAACTGCCAATACAAACCAAAACTAAACCAATGCGCTCAGAAACTGCCTCGTCGTTGGAAAACCGACTGACCGACAAATCAAACGCAGTTATTTCCCTTACACTGACATTGCGCTGTAGGCGGGACACGGATGGTTTAATTTCAAATGAATGTTTCTGCACTGAACAGCAAACTTTCAAGATAAAAGCCGCATATGTGCGGACGTCAGTCAAAAGCTAGAGTGTAGGGCCGATCCGGATCTGCTCACTTCAGGACAGAAAGGGTTAAAGATTCTAAAAAAAAAAAATAAATAAAAAAAACCAGGCTGTCCCGCTTCCACGAGACTCTTTCCTTCCATGTTGATCATGTTGATTCATCTTAACAGACAAACAAAACAAAACAAAACAAAACAAAAAGGGTGGGGGTGGGGGGGGGGGAGTCTGTGCAACATACAAAGGTCAGAATAGTAAACCGTGTAACTCAGATCAAGTTTTCTTTTTTCTTCTTTCTTTGAGTCTCTATGTTTCCAAGTGTTTATGCGTATGATGTCAGTATGTCCCTTTACGTCAAATAACTTTGATTTACATTCGTGCCGGTAACTGGCATGTGTAACTGGCTCACGGTGCGTCGCTGTGTGTGTGTGTGTGTGTGTGTGTGTGTGTGTGTGTGTGTGTGTGTGTGTGTGTGTGTGTGTGAGTGAGAGAGAGAGAGAGAGAGAGAGAGAGAGAGAGAGAGAGAGAGAGATTTTTTGAACCACACAAACTCTTCAATACATGGGCTATGGGACATAAACTCTTCAAACACTGTTCGGTTCGACTCAGGATGAATTGCTCCCCTTAGTCTGCTCCACTGACACCGTTTAGACAAGAGAATGCCCCATTGCGTGGAATGCTGCTGGGCGTACTACCTTTGCACGGGGGGTAGTAAAAGACGTCTCCACCCTCTCAGCCCTCTCCCCTACTCTCACTCCCCCACTTCCACAATCCATCAACATTGAAAAACGCAGTGAAGTCCAGAAGCAAAGCACGTACGAATGTTATAATACAGCAGCTAAACATAATGGCAAATCACAGTAACAGCCCACGTCATCATCTGTCTGAAGTGATCAAATCACCTTGCTCAGTCCTTCTTAGATCTCTCTTTGGGTTTCCATCTTCTTCTTTCTGTCTTGATTTCGACCCGTCCCCGCCCCTCCCTCACCCCCCCCCCCACCCCCCCTCCCCTCCCCACTAATCCACGTGTCTTTTAGTTTTAAGTTGTTTAATTTTTAATGTACAGTAGGGACGCGTATGGTACATACGTAAGCTCTCACGGTCTACTTCCATGTCCTAGAACAACAACAATAACAACAACACTCCGTGTCATAGAACAACAACAATAACAGCAACACTCCATGTCCTAGAACAACAACAACAACAACAACACTCCACTCCATGTCATAGAACAACAACAAACAGCAACACTCCATGTCATAGAACAACAACAATAACAACAACACTCTGCAGAACTACTGCACTGGGGATTGTAGTGGGGCCTTCCATGTCATGGAACAAACAACAACAATAACAGCAACACCCCATGTCATAGAACAACAACAATAACAGCAACACTCCATGTCATAGAACAACAACAACAGCAACACTCCATGTCATAGAACAATAACAATAACAACAACACTCCATGTCATAGAACAACAAACAATAACAGCAACACTCCATGTCATAGAACAACAACAATAACAGCAACACTCCATGCCATAGAACAAACAATAACAGCACAGCACTCCATGTCATAGAACAACAACAACAACAGCAGCACTCCATGTCATAGAACAAAACAATAACAGCAACACTCCATGTCATAAAACAACAACAATAACAGCAGCAACACTCCCATGTAATAGAACAACAACAATAACAGCAACACTCCATGTCATAGAACAACAACAATAACAGCAACACTCCATGTCATAGAACAACAACAATAATAACAGCAACACTCCATGTCATAGAACAACAACAATAACAACACAACACTCCATGTCATAGAACAACAACAATAACAGCAACAACACTCCATGTCATAGAACAACAACAATAACAGCAACACATCCATGTCATAGAACAACAACAATAACAGCACACTCCATGTCATAGAACAACAACAATAACAGCAACACTCCATGTCATAGAACAACAATAACAGTAACACTCCATGCATAGAACAACAAACACAATAATAGCAACACAACACTCCATGTCATAGAACAACAACAATAACAGCAACACTCCATGTCATAGAACAACAACAATAACAGCAACACTCCGCAGAACTACTGCACTGGGGATTGTGGTGGGGGCTTCCAGCGAGACGGCTTCTGGCTTTCTCCGTTAGCCTGTGGTCAGGTTCATTGGAATTCTCTCTCAGTAGTGAAAGAACACACGTAGACAAACACAAACATGCACGCACACACGCACGCGTGTCGCGTGCGCACACACACACACACATACAGATACGCATACACACATACACGCGCACGCATACACACACACACACACTTGCGCGCACACACGCACGCACACACACACACACACACACACACACACACACACACACACACACACACACACACACACACACACACACACACACACACACACACACACACACACACGCGCACGCACACACACACACACACACACACACACACACACACACACACACACGTGTGCACACACACACACACACACACACGCACGCACACACACACACACACACACACACACACACACACACACACACACACACACACACACACACACACACACACACACACACACACAACGTGTGGTGCGTGCGTGCGGGAAGGGAGTAAAGGGGAGGAGATGTGTGAATGTGTATTTCATTTGATTAAACGTATACTGTCAGCAAACCTTGCAAAATAAAAAAAAAAAGTCAGTGTACCACACGTTAGTAGTACATGACTAAAAACTCAGACGCTTTGTATTAACGTTTAAACGTCAAAATCAAGTGAAGTGATTGTCCATCTGTTAAAAACAACAACAACAACAACAACAACAACACAACAGCAACAACAACAACAACAAACATACAGATAATGCATGGTGAGTATCAGCCAGTTTCAGAATAAAAAAAAATGATGATAATGAGATGGAAGCCCCCAGTGTAAAAAAAAAAAAAAAAAAAAGGAAAAAAAGTGGGGGGGGGAAAAGTAGAGGCTGGAGGCCAAAAGAAAAAAAAAATAAAATAATAATAACTGGTTTCTTTGTTGGGGGGGAGGGCGTATGAGTTTAACTCCCTTGACAGTCTAATGGTGAACGTTGAATTCTGACTTTCGAGGAGGCATTTGATGCAACCTGATTTCAGTGACTGTCTGTCTGTTAGTGTTCTGAGGAACCATTTGATGCAACCTGATTTGAGTGACTGTCTGTTTAGTGTTCAGAGGAACCATTTGATGTAGCCTGATTTGAATGACTGTCTGTGAGTGTTCTGAGGAATCATTTGATGCAACCTGATTTGAACCTGATTTGATGTCTGTCTGTCTGTTAGTGTTCTGAGGAACCATTTGATGCAACCTGATTTGAGTGACTGTCTGTTAGTGTTCTGAGGAACCATTTGATGCAACCTGATTTGAGTGACTGACTGTCTGTTAGTGTTCAGAGGAACCATTTGATGCAACCTGATTTGAGTGACTGTCTGTGAGTGTTCTGAGGAACCATTTGATGCAACCTGATTTGAATGACTGTCTGTCTGTTAGTGTTCTGAGGAACCATTTGATGCAACCTGATTTGAGTCACGGTCTGTCTGTTAGTGTTCTGAGGAACCATTTGATGCAACCTGATTTGAGTGACTGTCTGTCTGTTAGTGTGTTGATGATCATGAACCATTTGATGATGCAACCTGATGTGAGTGACTGACTGTCTGTTAGTGTTCTGAGGAACCATTTGATGCAAACTGATGTGAGTGACTGTCTGTCTGTCAGTGTTCTGAGGAACCGTTTGATGCAACGTGATTTGAGAGTGACTGTCTGTCTGTTAGTGTTCTGAGGAACCATTTGATGCAACCTGATTTGAGTCACTGTCTGTCTGTTAGTGTTCTGAGGAACCATTTGATGCAACCTGATGTGAGTCACTGACTGTCTGTTAGTGTTCTGAGGAACCATTTGATGCAACCTGATGTGAGTCACTGTCTGTCTGTCATTTTCTTATGATGTCGGCTGTCTCCTGTGCCTCAGGGGCATTACACTCACACTGCTCACTCCTGTTATCGCGAGCGCACGCATACACACACACACACATTCGCGCCGCGCGCACACACACACACACATACACACACACACACACACACACTCATATGCACAGAGCCACACACAGCCTAATCCTGTCGCGGCCCAAGCACCCAGCAGCCCATAGAGAACTATATCCCATATTAGGTCGTCGCGTCGCGTCATAAGGCAGTCCAAGCACCCAGCAGCCCCTAGAGAACAATCCCATATTAGGTCGTCATAAGGCAGCCCAAGCACCCAGCAGCCCCTAGAGAACAATCCATATTAGGTCGTCATAAGGCAGCCCACCAGAGGAGGCGCCGCACTGCTGTCAGCCGAGACAGTCAGGTGGCGTTCAGTGGTGCCTGTTGTGACTTAGGACGCATCCTTCTGAGCCACCCGAGGCTGCTGACGACAGTCACTGCTTAATCGGGGGGAGCCAGACGTGAGGGAGCGTCTGTGGGCCTCCTGCGCTAACAGTAGCACCGTGTCCTTACAGAAATGCCAAATAGAGCGTTCTGCCTTTATTTTCGGCACTTTTGTTGATCAATGACAAACATCTGCGTTGTAATTAATGCACTGAGTACAGAATCCACCGCAAATGAATGATATTTAAGAAGGAAAATACTTTGTCTGTAATAAAGCATGGTAGTGCAGCCCCCCCCCCACCTGAGCAATGAATGAGACCCCAGTCAGTAACTCTGTCCGCACTGTCTCTGGTCACTGTGAGAGAGAGAGAGAGAGAGAGAGAGAGAGAGAGAGAGAGAGAGAGAGAGAGAGAGAGAGAGGAGGAGGGAGGGGAGGGAGTCCGCATGCTGGTAAAGTACGGTAAACAGCATCTTCCCGTGCGCGAGAATTTTGCTGAAGGCACGCGCTAGTTGGAACTTGCTCTGCGAAGGAAGCCCAACACGTGCCATGTGCGCGGCTGTGAGAAAGAATGAGTAGGCTACATCTGCACGCATTCACGCTACATTCACGCCCTATCTGTCGTCCAATGGAAGCACTGGCTACTTTTGGAGATGCAGTGCGTTTTTGCCCACAAGCGTCTCCAAAAGTAGCCAGTGCTTCCATTGGACGACAGTTTCAGCGAACCTGCCGATACTGAAATAGCTTGACATGACCTCATCGCCAGCTTGCATGTGGAAAGGAAATCATCAACACTGAGGTCACCACGAGAAAAGGGCGTGAACTGGCCACCTTTTTTTTCTTATTTGTGACTGATGGGCATAAGGATGATGAAGATGATGCTGTGAAGCTCCATTCTGGTCCGAAACGGCGGTGCTGTTCTCTGCGCTTTCCGACATTACATATCCCGGCATCAACCAGGCCCGAGAGATGCAGACACCTGCAGTGTCGATCAAGTGATTTTAGGCAACACTTTCACAGACGCAAAAGTAAATAATACTCCACTGTGTTGTCCCAGTTTTTCTATTTATGTCTGAGTGATAGTCAGTTGAGGCCAAAAATCCCAGAAATAAATATGTCTTAAGGTTCGATCCCACGACCTCACTCACAGCCCAGAACCCATGATGCTAACCACAACGCCCCAGCAGCAAGTGTGGACCTATTTTGTTTCATGTTTTGACAGAGATCTGCAATTTGTTTTCTTTATATACTTGAAAAAATATTAGTTTTATTTAGCTCCATTTCATTTCAGCAAAACAAGATTCACAAAGATTCACTGAGCTGTCTCTCTGAATAGACTGCCTTCAACCAACTCCGTACGACAATCTTCGTCTGATGAGGTTGTCGCCCTTCATCTGCATGGCTCGTGCGCTGGCCAGAAAGCTCCGTAATGAGTGTTGATGTGGCCACACGCCACATTTAGGATTTTGCACTAAACCAACTATATAATCCATGTAAGTGTTTTGAGGCGTACGGTAAGTTTGAACCAGAATTTTATGTTAAACTGATAATTGATCAAAAGAACAACTCCCCATCAACTATTTCCCTTGGGGGGGGGGGGGGGGGGGGGGGTGGGGGGGGGGGTGGGGGGGGGGGGGGGATTTGCACCGATGACATCGCATACCATCTTCAAACACATGACCTGACCCCTTAGTTGACGTCATATTTGAGGCCTTTGCACTCACCCGTGGCGCTATCTTTGCGCCAGCTAGAAGGAAGCCTCCAACTAGTCCCACAAAAACTCTGTCTGTCTGTCTGTCTGTCTGTCTGTCTATCTGTTTGATTCTCTCTCTCTCTCTCTCTCTCTCTCTCTCTCTCTCTCTCTCTCTCTCTCTCTCTCTCTCTCTCTCTCTCTCTCTCTCCCCAGAAAGTCTTTTTGTCTGTCTGTCTGTCTGTCTGTCTGTCTGTCTGTCTGCCTGTCTGCTGTCTCCTTCTCCTCTCTGTCTCTCGCTCGCCCTTCTCTCTCTCTCTCTCTCTCTCTCTCTCTCTCTCTGTCTTTGTCTCTTTCTGCTTATCTGTTTGTCTGTCTCTGTCTGTCAGTCTGTCTGTCTCTCTCCGGTCTGTTTTTTCTGTCTGTCTTTCACTCTTCTTCTCTGCCTGTCTGTCAGTCTGTCCGTCTGTCCATCTCTCTCTCTCTCTCTCTCTCTCTCTTTTTTTCTTTGTGTTTCTCTTTTTTCTGTACATGCTTATACATGCTTATATTCTTTATATTTATATATATATATATTGTATTCTGTCTTCCTCAGCCTTTTCTGGCGACTTTTGAGATGTTTTGAACTTCCGTAGAGTTTGTCTCAGAAAACTTCGTTTGATCCAGCATTCACCATCAAACCATGCATTATTATTTTTGTCGCCAAACGTGATCTGTTTTTGCATAACTGAGCCTGCTTTATGCATGCATAGCTTCATTAAATTTTAACAGGGCATCATTGATATCGATGTCAATCAAGCCGAATGCGCTTGCCATCAGTGACAATACTTCTGAATATAACTTAGATTTAAACTCGGAACTTTTCTCAGCATTCCAAATGTATTTTACTATTGTTTGCCTGCTAGAACTCGGAGCAGTTTCATTTGGTGATATAATTTAAGTTTCAACTCAATAGGCATATGTTTGGATTCCACTCTAGGAGAAACATAAATGCTGAGTCCAAGGTCCAGGATACATCTAGACATAATAAAATAGTCAATGATGCTTGCTCCATTGTGAGCTATGTAAGTAAAGTCCCCTTCTTCATCACCGGATAACAAACTATTCAATATTACTAAGTTAAACTGATCACAAATATCCAGTAAATATTTTCCGAACTGGTTAACAATGGAATCTTTAGATGACCGTATATGGACAGAATCGTCGAAAGAAATGTCAGGATCGATGTCGAAAAGCAGAACATCTCGCCCATTTTTTCCACCAGTTCTTGCGTTGAAGTCACCACATAGCAAAACAGGAAGATCACCAGTAATTTCAAAGGTATCTAACAGACATTGTTCAAGCAAGGACACGCCGTTGTAAATATCAGTTTCATTATAATATGTACTCTGAGATGGAGGCAAATACATACCAAGCAAAATAAAGTCAGTCTTTAAACCTGTATGTGTCTTACACAACTTAAGTACGATACAGTTGTCAAATTCCACATGAATCAAAAATATCATATTTTTCAACCGTTTTCTTACAAGCATTGCAACACCTCCAGATAGTCTTGCTGTAACAGAGCTTGTCAGTCTGACTGGAGGTGAAAGAAAGACGTTATAATCTGGGAAAAGAAAATCTGGAAATTTTGCAGAGAAAATTTCAGAAAGGAAGACAAAATCAAACGTACGCAGGTATGACCTAATGCTTTGGTCATACAGACAAGTCAGTCCTTCTATATTGTATGTGACGAAGGACAGATAATTTTGGACATTACTTAACGCACTTCACTCAAGTTCTAAAGAACCAAGCATTTTTTTGAAAAACAGTCAGATCTTTAACGAAGAAAGAATTTCACACAAAGCAGCATTACTCCAGGTTTGTGGTATAAGCACTTTAAGGATTTGTTTTCTTCAGTGTCAATGATCACAATTGGAGGAAAACCACGTGGACGTGGATACAAATGATGATGGTTCTGTAGTGATTGAAAATCTAGATTGTGATATTACAGAAGACGAAATACTTGTCGCCCTTGGAGCTTTGAAAAATAACAAAGCTCCTGGACCTGATGGTTTGATAAACGAATTTTATAAATATTCTAGTTCGTACGTAGCACCATTCCTTCTTAAATACCTAAACAAACCTTTTGAATCGGGAGTTTTTCCAGATGAATGGACAGAATCTGTAATCCATACTTTGCATAAAAAAGGGGATATTGATTGCCCCGACAACTATAAAGGCATTTCCTTGTTAAACGTGTGTAGTAAGATTTACAGCTACATTTTGAATAAACGTCTCACTGCATGGGCAGAGGACAACGATGTTATACACGAAGCGCAGGCTGGATTTTCGTCGCAATTACAGTACAATAGATCATATTTACACTCTTTTAGCTTTAGTACAGAAGCAACTTCTTAGCCATTGTAAACTTTCTGTCGCATTTATTGACTTTAAAAAGGCCTTCGATTTAGCAGATAGAAACTACTTGTGGACAGTCCTTAAGAAACACGGAATTAATGGTAGAATGTACAGAGCAATCAAGAGCATGTACAGCGTTGTGAAAGCTAGAGTAAGAGTAGGTAGTGATTTGACTGATGTGTTTTTATGTCCTCATGGAGTAAAGCAAGGTGAAATATGTAGTCCCATTCTGTTCT
>JADBJO010022879.1:0-7500 GCA_016801955.1 Conus betulinus
CCCAGGCGCCTCTCCCGTGTGGTTGATTCCGGCGATGTCTCCGGCGTTGTTTCTCTGCCAAAAGAGACGATGGACATGCCGCCCCAGATTTCCGGCGAGGATGATGCTGGTACCTCTGTCAGATGGGTGGATGGCATCCCTCATGAGCCGGTTGTTGAGAGGATCAAGGTTCTCATAGGAAAGACGAGATGTCTGATGACGAGGAAATTCGGAAAACAGTAAAGCGTTGAATAGTTGTCGTCTCCCCTCCAGAATCTGATCTTTGACTGGCGTTGCTTTGCTTACCACTACTTTTGTTTCGGAGATTGCTGTTTGATTTTGTTGACAACACTAATCATCTTTTTTGCTGTAACTCCAGGGTCAGTACTTTTCAAATAATTTATTCCAGTATGCAGTATCACACAATCAACCGGAACTTCTGAACCAATGTTTTCAAGTTCTTTTTCACAGTCTGAGATCTTGAAAGCTCTTTTGGAGACAATTTTAAGTCCGTAGGCCTCTCCCAGGCGCATAGCGTTGACTCTTTGACATAACAGAGTCGTGCAAAAAAAGAACATTCGGAAAGAGTCAGAAGGTACCTTTCTGGCGTCATCGGATTTGATGCCAATAGATTTGACGTCAGCCAACTGTTCCTTTTGTTTGCTCCAGATGGTTTTTTTTCTTTCGCTGTTTGTGTCACTGACTCAGTGGGGAGTTTTGTTGAAATAAACTGTTTTTTTTGTGAGCCCGAGACTTCACCTTGTCAGCATATGTTGGTATGTTGCTGCGTTGTTTTGTGCCCGAAGATGTGTTGTTGAACTGTTTGTTTGTGTTCCAACGCTTACAGTTTCAGCTTGTTTGTAGCTCCATTTTTTGTTGTTATCTTTCGTCAGCTCCTCTACTTTCTTTTCCAAGGCCGAAATTTTGTTGCAGAGCATTTTCATTGCGCACGTCAGAATTTCCAAGGAACTTTCAGACCGACCAGTATCTTTACAAGGATTTTCACCAGCCGTTGCAGGGTCTGATGTACTGTGGCTGCTTGTTTGGCTAGATGCCTGCTCGTTTTGAGTCGGAGATTCAGATTGCGATTCAAGCCGAGAACATTCACAAGGATCAAACTTACTTTTTGTTGAGCATTTTTTTTTTCTTTTCTTTCTTTGTGGCTGCTCTTGTTTTGACCATTTTGTACGTCGTATGAACTTACTGGATTTTCAATGAGCGCTAAACATGTACATTGAAGCAATCCACCATTTTGGCGTAGGAATCCGCGTGTGTGTGTGTGTGTGTGTGTGTGTGTGTGTGTGTGTGTGTGTGTGTGTGTGTGTGTGTGGTGTGTGTACAGACATTTAAAATTAGTTCAAAACAATATTAGAATGGAGTCATATTTAAATCTCTGCAGTTTTGCAGTCAGTGGTAAATGTATTTGCTGGTCTGGAAGTGAGCTGGTTAACTGGATCTGTTCTTCAAATAACACCTTTTGATGCTCAACACATTTTCATGAATGGCCAAAAATACACTCATAAATGTCATCACTCTTTATCGTGTTGATTTTTTCATGTGATGTGAAATCAGGTTTATATTTCAGAAGGTGGGCGATGTTGTCAGGTCGTTAAAAGCCTATGAAATACTTATTATTTTTAGGTGTAACAGAGTCCTAAGATGATCCTTGTTATCCCATGAAACTGTGTGTTGAACAGGAATTTTCCATTTTTTCTCCTCAAAATCAGGATGCATACAGACTGAGAGCTATAACCCGGACACCTACAACAGCTCTTTACTGGCAGACAAAAGTATCCTTAGAATCCCGGACAATCAATCCGTTTTGGTGAGTTTCCGTCACATGAACATCGACTGTTACGAAAATACAGTGTCTTTTAACTGTGACTACAAGGGAACAGGAAAAAGAACTCTGGAATCGTTGTTTAACATTGCCTCCCTTGCCAAAAGTATTCAGTGGTGTGCAGAAGATAGGCCTAATCGTACATGGGAACAGAGGGAAAACCTGCCCTTGTCCTTGGTCTGGCGTGGGATTTCGGATGATTTACAGCTTGCTGAAGGTCAGACATCTCTCTCTCTCTCTCTCTCTCTCTCTCTCTCTCTCTCTCTCTCTCTCTCTCTCTCTCTCACGCTCTCACACACGCACACGCATACACACATACACATACACGCTCACTGAGAGAGAGAGAGAGAGATAGAGAGAGAGAGAGAGAGAGAGAGAGAGAGAGAGAGAGAGAGAGAGAGAGAGAGAGAGAGAGAGAGAGATGAGTGAGAGTGACCTGGTGGATTTTGTTTGTTTTCGTCATATTTATGTTGTTATTGCATTTATCTTAAGTGCTTAGACCCCTGTGTTGGCGATTAGGTGTTGTACAAAGGAACAGCAGTACTAGTCGCAGCAGCAGCAACAGTAGTAGTAGTAGCAGTTGTAGGCGTTGGCGATGATCTTAATAGTACTCGTAGTACTAATGGTATTTTGGTTTGAGACCACTTTCACTTTAGTTCTTTTATTTTCTTAACTTATTGCGGCACTGCCTCCCCACGTGTTTGGAGTATTATTAATTTCTCCCGATTGTGAAAGAAAGAGGCTTTATATTTCATATTGTAATTAATTTTTGCTCAAAGGAATGTCATAGTATATGCATGCACTTCTGTGTGCCTTTCCTGTAAGCTGTTCTCTGTTCTCATTCGCATTATCTTGAACACGGGTGTTTCTAATCAAACAAGATTTATTTTCATTGAGCTTCTACACAACTTAAGTGTTTAAGGTAGGTTATTCTTTATCCATTTCTCTGTGAATAAAGTATATCAGTGTACGAAATGCCGAGTTTCATTTGGTGGATTCTTGACATATCTGGTACTAGAAAGTCATTTCCCATCACATTTTTTTTTCACTGTATAGTATGGGTTTTAATGCAAGTTCGTGCCCTTTCTTTAATTCTACACAATTGCAGTCATGTCCATATGCGTTTTTAACTTCTTCGTATACGTCATTAATACCAGTTTGTACTCCCAGTTTCTTATAGAACAGGGGGTACTTTACAATGGGAACGAATAAATGCAGTCTGTCAGTGTGTCTGTCTGTCTGTGGTCAAAATGTGTTCCACTCGCTCCAGACAAAACTTCTGGGCCGATCTTTCTGAACATTTATAGGTATGTTCATTATGGGTCATGGATAATGTCCGATGTTTTATTTTACCAGAATAGCCGTTACTAACGGCTATAGGCCCAACGGCCCAAAACGCTTTTTCTTCTTTATGGAATATCTCTGGAAGCTCTTCGCCAATTTCTTATCTCAGTGACGAAACACATTATGACGCATGTTTGATTGTGACTTAAAAAAAAAATTATGACGCAAGTTTGATTGTGACGTTTTTCTACAAGCGTATTTGAAGATAGATTTAAACTGGGAGTACGTTGATATGCTTTGCATCTTGTTGTGCTTAAAAAAAGAAAAAGCAAGAAAAAAAGAAAGGCCGCACCCAATTAAAACTAATGATTCTACTTTTGGAGACAACGACCATAATATATTTTCAAAGTTAGTGGACGCCTTTGCTTATCCTCCAATTTTAGAATACCCCACCCAGCCCCTCTTCGATTTAATTGTGTTGCACAGAGTGTCTATGTAAGAGGATGTCGATCTTATCATCCCATATACCAACTGAATTCACACTTCTGTGTGTCCTTGGTCATAATGTCCTGTGGATTTGACAGTAGAATTTACAAGTAAACACTCTTTGAAACGAGATTTCTTTCACAGATTCTATTCTGGCAATGGTATTATTGTTCTTCATACACATACTTTCGCTCTTTATTTCTTTCAATTCCAAAGAGTTTGTCTGCCCAGCTTATTTCTTTCATGTTTGAAAGATCGTTAGAAAACCATGGTTCGGTATTTTAAACCCGTATACATTCAATTTTATTTCATTATAACTCATTTGCGTTTTTCTTTTTTTTTCTTTTTTTTTTAACTACCAAGCATAAGTTCAAAGACTTTGTTCATGAATTGATGCAAGTCTGAAATAGCTTCAAGTTAATCCAGTATCTCAAACGACTTGTCATATGAAAGTATTTCTCCATGCTAAGTAAAGGTGTTGTTGTCAGCAAAGTGACATATTTTACTTTCTGTGCCTGTGATTTCATATCTCTAATGCCAATATCAGGAAGCGTTATCGGCAACAATGGCAAAATTGAACACTGGGCAAAAGTTAATCCACACCATCCAGAAACTGTGGTCTAAGGCTACCAGAGCAGTGTGCTGTTGAATAGTGATTCCACACTTCAGTTGGAGTTTGTCAGGGCTACCTTCTATCTCCTTCACTTTTCAACACATTCCTGGAGTGCATTATGACTGATGCTCTTGAAATTCATGTAAACGCAAACACGGGTGGAAAAACACTTTCGAACCTTAATTTTACCGACGGTATCGATGGTCTGGCAGTCAGTGAACAAGAACTCATCAAGCTTTTTCAAATATTGGATGGACATCAAGATATGGTATGGGGATTAGCGCTAGGAGACCGAATTGATGGCAAGTCATAGCATTTCCGTCAAAACCAGTATAACGGTCCATGGACAGGAGCTAGAAACCATTCAACATTTCTCTTACCAGGAATCCTTCATTAGCATTGAGCACCCGAACCACAAATCCTGTCAAAGGCAGCAAAGACAATATCGGCACTGTCCTGTCTAAAACATATTTGGAAGAACTACAACATCTCCATCCATGAAAGTCATCATCGGGTTCCTGCTGCCTGCAGCACTAGTATATTTCATCTTCCTGTATGCGTGCGAAACATGAATCTTCACAGCGGATCTGGAAAGAAGAATTCAAGACTTGGAAATGGGGGCTACTGTCAGGTACTAAAGGATACAAAGATGTGTCAAACTCATCAAACGAAATCTGTTGATATGACTTAAGAAGAGAAAAAGATCGTGATTGTTTAATTTTGTTAATAGTGATGAAGATCCACTTTTATAGACCACATTAGGCTGCGATCATTCAAATATTCCGAGGATTTATCTTCTCTGGTATCCAAATAGTAGTGTCTTCTGTTTTCGAAATCGATATTTCTCCGATCATTTCAAAATATCCTTCATCTAAAGAACATGAAACAAACCATGCTTTGATGTCGCACGAGAATTTTAGGAAAATAATCGGTCTGTACGTATGCATTTATCCTTTGGCGTATTATCCAAGTGTTTCATGCTTCCTCTGCCGGTAAGTCACCTTCTTCATTTCCACATTCTGTCTGTGTGAAATTTTCCTTTTTAGTGTAGGTATTTACGTCGACTTCTTCTTGTCCATAGTTCTTCATGAAAATACTGAGTTCTTATCGCAAACCACCCAGTAGCTAACAGGACCTTGTCTTGATTTGCAATATATTTTGCCCTGAACCAAGTCACAAGAATTCTCTTGATAGGTCAATAAAATCCAGATGTACTCAAAATATTTCACATTTCAGGGATAGTTCCCGAAGAAGAAAAAAATGGAGCTGTTGAGGAAATAATGAAAATGGCAAGTATCCCACTATTCCTTTCACGATTCCACTAAAACCAATCATGTGATTGTAGTACTTCATAGTAATACTCTGTCCACTAATTATGATGAAAAGGAGAAAAAAAAAGTCGTAGGAGATGTACGCAACAGGCAACTCTAGCAGTAGCAGACAATGTTACAAACTCTTTCTTCCAAGAAAAATGATGGAAATTCTACTGAAACGATCAAAGCAAACTGAATGGAAAGGTTGATGATGGCCAAAATTCAAGTCGTTGTCGGATATCTTTCCGACAAATAATATTGACATCTTCATGTGTTCTGCGCTTACTCAATGCTGGCATTCAATGTAGTACACTTCACTGTCTTAAAGTCACCTTGAAATGAAAACCTTACTTTGTGGATATCTCAAGAGACTGGTCAGTTACCAAGTTTGAATTCGTATGGCTGATTTCTGATCAGGGAGTCTTAAGTTACTATTAGGATTACGGACGTCGTAAAATATTGTCTTTTGAAAGCAAGTAAGCTGAAATTAAAAAAAAAAAAAAAAAAATACAAACAAACAAAGGTTCAAGTGGGCAGGAGACATTGGTGATATGGATACGGAGCGTACCTTTTTCTGTAGGAAACGTTTGAGTCCAATGAGATCTGTCTTGTGGGGATCTGACCTCCCCTTCCCTCCCTGAAGACACTCCGCCCAGGACATCCCGTCTCCCCATGGACCTCCTCATCTTCCCAGATTGCATCTGGTGTGCAGTGTGATCACGTCCATAGTAATGAGATAGTATGGGGAACCAGATGGAAAAGAAGTCATCAAAGCAGTCGTAAAGAAAGTGTGTGTGTGTGTGTGTGTGTGTGTGTGTGTGTGTGTGTGTGTGTGTGTGTGTGTGTGTGTGTGCGCGCGCGTGCGTTTGCGCTGTGTGTGTGTGTGTGTGTCTGTGTCTCTCTCTCTCTCTCTCTCTCTCTCTCTCTCTCTCTCTCTCTCTCTCTCTCTCTCTCTCTCTCTCTCTAATCGGCCTCTTGTCCTCAGCGACAATGCCGATTTTTTCGTCTATCCCACCAGCCTCCCAGTGATGAGTTGTACCGGACCAAGGTCCAAGTCAAATGTAGCACCCTGAAACTCATCATCATCACTGTATTTTATACTAGAGGTACTATTCTTGTACAGGGAAACCTGTGCAAGCAATGGCTGCGGTATGAGTTGGAATCACTAATCCGGGTGATTCCAACAATCTTCTCATTAACCCGCCAAGACTCCCATCCCAACCTCAACAAGGCTGTATGCGACAACCTGTCTGACCTTCCCCTTCCCTCCCTGAAGACACTCCCCTCTGGTGGCCTCTCCGCCCAGGACATCCCGTCTCCCCATGGACCTCCTCATCTCCCCAGATTGCATTTGCTGACAGCCCAACCACCATCCCTCCAGCCAGCTGTGATACCACTCCATCCCAATCCACATCCTCGCCATGCACAAAGTTTGCCCCTACGGTCCCGCTACAGTTGCCCGAGGGAAACATGCACACACAGTTCACCCCAGCACTCACCACACATACTCCACATATTCCAACAAAGCAGAAACAAAGCTCTGCTCAATCAAAACATGAGCATGCAAACACCCAAACAAAAGAAAGCCAACCACCTACCCACTCCGATGTGAAAACATCACGCCCACCCTCTTCTACAAGCAACGCAAAAGCGGCACGCAGCTTGCGTCCTCAAAAATCAAGCAAATCACCACGTTATTCCTACGCCTACAAATGTAACCCAGCAGTACAAAACCTCAAACAAATAGTCAACACTTTTGTCAAAACTATTGTCAGAGGTTCAAACCTCTTGCACTCTCACTCCAGAAGTATTCGCCGATTAGAAGCAGAAAACAGCCACCTGAAATCTGAACTCAAACACCTCAAACAAACTCAGTTTATACCGCACCCAACCAAAAACCAAACCACACCATCTAGCAGCCATATTGATTCTGCTCTGTCCACCTTCCCCACCCCCAACAAGTTCCATGCTGTTCCACGTTAATG
>JADBJO010022879.1:12500-20000 GCA_016801955.1 Conus betulinus
CGAATGTATCTGGATTGAAATTATTAAAAAAAAAAAAACAAACAAACAAACAAACAAATCACCGCCATTAATAATCGGACATTTATATAGACACCCATATTCCACATACGAATGGTATGACAACTTTGTACAAATGATGAATTGGATCTGTCACAAAAATTCAAATATACTACTGTTAGGGGACTTCAATATTGATATGTTAAAACAACAACCAGCTTGACGAGTACACTATCACTTAATGCACTCCATCAGTTAGTACAAACCCCAACGAGAATAACTAAAACAACTGCGACTTTTATTATTGATCATATATACACTAACAACAAATCTGCAATTTTAGATGTTTCAGTGGTACATTCTGGTATTAGTGATCACTGTCCAGTCTTCTGCACGTGGTCCTAAAGGCTCCCAAAACCACCACCCAAAGGTCACACGACCATCCAATACCACTCTTTCAAAACGTTTAATGAAACGGCATACCTCTATGACTTAAAATATTTCCCCATTTCACTTGACTTATAATTACTCAGACGTCAATGATGCACTGTCCTTTTGGTATCAAACATTCCTCACCATCATAAATAAACACGCGCCGTTACATCAAAAAAGAGTTAGATATCCGCAGATGAACCCATGGTTAAGACCAGAATTGCTGCAAGAAATGGTACTACTCAGGCAGCAAATTTGCTTGACGAATACAAAGAGCAGAGAAACTTTGTTTCAAACGAAGTCGAAAAAGCCATACGAGACTACTTCAGTCAAATGATAACGGATGCAAAATCCACAGCGCCAATGTGGAGGGCAATAAACACTATTGTACGCAACAAGCGTACAGATTCACGAAATTCAAGCACAAACATCACCCTGGACAAAATTAATACCTACTTTCTGTCATTATCAGATATCCTTACTCAAGCTTCACAGACTATAAGAGCACCAATGAATATACATGCCCGACTTCCTTATCATTTTGCAAACAAAAACTTGGATCCAGTAACTCAATCAAAATTTCCCCTTCTTGCTGTACATGAAGTAGGAATGCACATAGCGCAATTAAAGAATACAAAATCCATGGGTCCTGATAACATACCCGCATTTCTCCTCAGACTCGCTCTACCTTACATTGTTGAGTTTCTTCTTACATACATATATAATTTATCCATTGAAACTAATGTTTTCCCTCAGGCGTTCAAAAACGACAAAGTGATCCCCCTTCCAAAATCAAATGATTTGTCGGATCCAAATGATTCCAGACATATATCATTACTATCTATTCAATCCAAACCCTTGAAAGACACATACACACACATATATCTCAGTTCATGGAGAAAAAACAAACTATTTCACCCAGTCCAATCTGGATTCCGATCTAATCATTCCTGCCACACAGCGTTATCACGAATGTGTGACTCATGGCTTTGAAATATGAACCAATCACAAATGACAGGGGTTGTCTTTCTTGACCTCAAAAAGGCGTTTGATCTCGTTGATCATTCCATTCTTCTAAAGACACTATCTGTCTACTTGAACCATACCCTGACAATCTCATTATTCCATCATACTTGAACGATAGGACTCAGTATGTAGTGCTTAATGGCAAAACCTCCGCTTCAGACTTTGTCAGACATGGTATCCCACAGGGCTCAGTAATAGGCCCCCTACTATTCTGCATCTTCATCAATGATTTACCATTGTCCGTTTCAGATGAAAAGGTCACGACAGATTTATTTGCTGATGACTTGTCACTCCAAACGAATGGTAGTGATCTACAGACAATAGAAACTTCTCTCCAGGAAAGTCTAAACGACGTGTCAGACTGGTGCCATTCAATCTCAATGGTCATACACTCAGCCAAAACAAATCTATGATTATAGCTACCTGCCAAAAACACCAGATGACTCCTCTTTGCCTAAAAGTTGAATGGCACTTCTATCAAGCAGGTAGATGTGCATCTTGTTTTAGGGTTAATGATAGATAAAGAATTGAAATGACAATCTCATCTCAATAACGTTTGCAAGGTAGTCTCAAAACATCTTTTTCTATTATCTCAATTAAAGTGCTACGTCAACAGTAATGTGCTTAAACTCTTCTTCAATGCACACATAATGTCATGTATCAATTACGCTTCAACAGGGTGGGACGGAAGTAGTGACGTCCACAAAAAAGACTGAATTCTCTCCATAGACGTGCAGCAAAGCTACTCCATCCAGCTGTATCTCTAACAACAGACGAAAAACTAAAAGCGGTGAACATATTTCCTCTGAATAGGGCAATTGGAATTCAACTAGGCATCATTTATGTTTACAATCTTGACAGATACTATGCCATGTTATATCAATGCCCTTTTTACAAGATCTAACAGATTTTCTGGCTCGACGAAATTCCTTCTTCCCCTACTCATGCATTGATCTACACAAAACAAGCCCAGCTTACTCTAGACCGTATGTCTGGAACTCACTTCCACCGAATCTACAAAACATAAATACTTTAAAACTGTTCAAGGAACATTTGCATAAACATTTTATGTCTCAGTAATTTAAGTATACGATTACAATGATTAGCGCCATTCGCAAAGTCTACTGTGTACCATACTTTGAATAAATCGTCTAAACATGAAACCCTCTCCGTTAAAATCGCTCATCCCCACTCCCACTCTGTCTACCTTCCATTTTCTACTCTCCCCATACCTACCATTCTCCTGAATTGTCAGTATGAATGATATGTGTTGAAGTAATGTATGCATTACAAGGACAGATNTCAGACTCGCTCTACCTTACATTGTTGAGTTTTCTTACATACATATATAATTTATCCATTGAAACTAATGTTTTCCTCAGGCGTTCAAAAACGACAAAGTGATCCCCCTTCCAAAATCAAATGATTTGTCGGATCCAAATAATTCCAGACATATATCATTACTATCTATTCAATCCCAACCCCTTGAAAGACACATGCACACACATATATCTCAGTTCATGGAGAAAAACAAACTATTTCACACCCAGTCCAATCTGGATTCCGATCTAATCATTCCTGCCACACAGCGTTATCACGAATGTGTGACTCATGGCTTTGAAATATGAACGAATCACAAATGACAGGGGTTGTCTTTCTTGACCTCAAAAAGGCGTATGATTTGTTGATCATTCCATTCTTCTAAAGAAACTATCTGTCTACTTGAACCATACCCTGACAATCTCATTATTCCAATCATACTTGAACGATAGGACTCAGTATGTAGTGCTTAATGGCAAAGCCTCCGCTTCAGACTTTGTCAGACATGGTATCCCACAGGGCTCAGTAATAGGCCCCCTACTATTCTGCATCTTCATCAATGATTTACCACTGTCCGTTTCAGATGAAAAGGTCACGACAGATTTATTTGCTGATGACTTGTCACTCCAAACGAATGGTAGTGATCTACAGACAATAGAAACTTCTCTCCAGGAAAGTCTAAACGACGTGTCAGACTGGTGGCATTCAGTCTCAATGGTCATACACTCAGCCAAAACCAATCTATGATCATAGCTACTGCCAAAAACACCAGTTGACTCCTCTTTGCCTAAAAGTTGAATGGCACTTCTATCAAGTAGGTAGATGAGCATCTTGTTTTAGGGTTAATGATAGATAAAGATTGAAATGGCAATCTCATCTCAATAACGTTTGCAAGGTAGTCTCAAAACATCTTTTTTCTATTATCTCAATTAAAGTGCTACGTCAACAGTAATGTGCTTAAACTCTTCTTCAATGCACACATAATGTCATGTATCAATTAGGCTTCAACAGTGTGGGACGGAAGTAGTGACGTCCACAAAAAAGACTGAATTCTCTCCATAGACGTGCAGCAAAGCTACTCCATCCAGCTGTATCTCTAACAACAGACGAAAAACTAAAAAGCGGTGAACATATTTCCTCTGAATAGGCAATTGGAATTCAATGAGGCATCATTTATGTTTACAATCTTGACAGATACTATGCCATGTTATATCAATGCCCTTTTTTACAAGATCTAACAGATTTTCTGGCTCGACGAAATTCCTTCTTCCCTACTCATGCATTGATCTACATAAAAAAACAAGCCTAGCTTACTCTAGACCATATGTCTGGAACTCACTTCCACCGAATCTACAAAACATAAATACTTTAAAAACTGTTTCAAGGAACATTTGCATAAACATTTTATGTCTGCGTAATTTAAAGTATACGATTACAATGATTAGCGCCCATTCGCAAAGTCTTCTGTGTACCATATACTTTCTAAAATAAATCGTCTAAACGCTCATCCCCACTCCCCGTTAAAATCGCTCATCCCCACTCCCACTCTGTCTACCTTCCATTTTCTCTACTCCCCATGCCTACCATTCTCTCTTCTCTCTTCCTCTGACCCTCTCTCTCTCTCAGTAGCTGTAGTTTTGTTTGTTTGTTTGTAAATTTCCTTCTGCTTTACCATCCCCCATCTCATTAGTACTTTATGAATAGCTTGTTTATCATTGTAGAATTAGATTACCATGTTGCTATGCTGAATTGTCAGTATGATGATATGTGTTGAAGTAATGTATGCATGACAAGGACAGATTGTAAGACTAGGCTTGGTCTAAAATCTTCTCGTGTATTAAAGATCATCAATCGATCGATCAATCAATCAGTCTGTGTGTGTGTGTGTGTGTGTGTGTGTGTGTGTGTGTGTGTGTGTGTGTGTGTGTGTGTGTGTGTGTGTGTGTGTGATGTTGTCCCCACACAGCAATCTTCCATTCCCCAGAAGCTGTCCAACAACCAGTGGAACTGCTCCACCCCAACCTGGACTGATCTTCAGCCTCATCTCACCTGCAACCTGATTGCTGAATGTGATTCCGCTCAGGACGAGGCCCTGTGCCATCATGAGCCATGTGCCCATGGTGGATTTTATGTGGAGGGTCGCTGTTACTTGCTGGGTCAGCCAACAAAGGCATTGACCTATTACCAGGCCAGGCAAAAGTGCATGGGTCGTGGGGGTTACCTGGCCAGTTTTAACACCAAGTCAGAAATGGACGCGGTGATGGAGGTGGTGTGGTGGAACTGTCGTAGTCGTGATGTATTTGTCGGGTTGGCTGTGACCTCCATTAATTCTCACACCATGTAAGATTCTCAATTTGTGTTTATGTCATGAGTCATTTGTAATATGCAGTTTCTGCCACCGCAACCCCGTTCCCTTCCCTCCCTCTCCCACCCTCCGCTTTCCTCGCCATTCCTAGGACCCCATACCCCTGTCCTGGCTACTTTTCTGTCTGTCTGTCAGTCCATATGTCTTTCTGTATGTCTCTGTCTGTCTGTCTGTCTGTCTGTCTGTCTATCTGTCTGTCTGTCTCTCTCTCTCTCTCTCTCTCTCTCTCTCTCTCTCTCTCTCTCTCTCTCTCTCTCTCTCTCTCTCTCTCTCTGTCTCTCTCTGTCTGCTCTGTCTCTGTCTGTCTGTCTGTCTGTCTGTCTGTCTGTCTGTCTGTCTGTCTGTCTCTCACACACGCACGCACAGAACACACACACACACACACACACACACACACACACACACACACACACACACACACACACACACACACATCAACAAGACCAACTGAAATTAGCAAGTATACGTATGATATTTACGCTTGAAGCATCGTGAATTTCTTCTGAACATTTTACAGAGCAGGGCAAAAAAGAATTAATTCTCTGATGATTCTCTGCATAGAGGACAACGTCAGTCACTACGATTTACTATTATTCTCTGTCTATAATAATGGATAGTTATTTCTGATATACCAAGTCTGAGTTTTCTTGTTACAAATGTCTACCCATATCAAGGGCTTCCATAGGATTTCAGATCAAGAAAGTTACGATGATTCGTATAAAATTCAAACCTTCCATGATTCTGATTGGTCTGAATTGGTCACATTTTTCTTTCTTTCTTTTCTTTCTTTCTTTCTTTCGTTCTGCCATCAGTCGCTGACGAAAGGATACGTAAGTTCGTGTACATTTCCATTATATTCCTTTCAACCAGGCAAAACCCAACCCACATTCCAAACGAAGACGCAATTAAGAAATCCGGCTGGTGCGTCATCTTTCATCTAGCTCGTTATAGTTCAGCTCTGCAGACTGTTCTACATATATTCCAGTTGTGTAAGGTTTAGCAAGTGGCGTCACATCTCATCGATGAAACTAGATACAACTGGGCACCTATTGGTTTTACCATAAACAAGGTCATTAGGCAATCACATGTCCAAAACTTCTTTAAACTGAACATATGTACTGATTCACAGTGGAGGGCGGTCTTGTCTCTAAACCCCATTTTTCGAAACAAACAGAGACTCTCAATACTCAAATGTTTTATTCATAAAGGCAAAAGCCCCTGAAAATGGGGATATACATTGTGATGGATGTCACAAATTGACATTGGTATTCTTTATATTATATACATACTTCGCTATGTTATATACATATTTCGCCTCTTGAATGCGTTGTATAAATATATAATTAACTGTTTTACAGTGTTTTCATTTGATGATGACATTAACAAGGTTAAACGGAAAAGGCAAGGGTTCTTGAAATACTTCTGTGGGATGAATTGCTCTCTAAGATCTTTTAATACTGGACAAACCAATGCAAAATTAACTCCATCCTCTCTCGCATCTTCTTCTTCTTCTTTCATTTAATGTATTTCGACAGAATGGACAGGTCAAATTTTGCATTAAATGACTGTCTATAACTTAAGTAATGAGTAAAGAGATCAGAGATACCAAATCTAAACCTAGTCATAATATTGTTTTAGATGTCTATCTATGTTCATTGACATATTTGTACGTCTAATTAATCATTACAGCTACCGACAAACGCTTCAGAGGGATGATCAGACGATTGCATACCAGTCAAGAGTATGTGCTGAACGCGTCTGTCAACGGTCATCAAGCAAGTATTATATCTAAGTTCAGTTGTGTGAAGAATGCTAATGGCAATGACAACTACAGTTATATGTTGTCACTGTTGCTGATGTCATCATTACTTATCGACTGCTGCAGCTGTTACAACATAAGATAGTGATGAGCGGAAAAAATGCATGTTGGTGATGCAATAATGCTGTTGATATGGTGTTAGTGCTGTTGATGTCTATGATACTTGTGATCATGTTTTTGATAATGGCACAGAAAGAAAAGAGCAAACCAAGAAATTAGCGAAAAATCTTTACAGATGACAGACCAATGTGACGAATACAAGGTCTAGTGTCTACAGTTCATACTGATTCCAGAGCTCCTGTCGTCTTGACTGACAGATAATATCAGCACTAGCACATGGAATAGACAGAGGCCAAAAAACACATGCACAATGAAAAAAGTGGCTTGGGTGTCACACCAGGATTCGCTGACTACTGTCATAAAGCAAAGCTGAAGCTACCCCTGAAATCCATCCCCCTAGAATACAGAGCGGGAAAAACAAGGCTGCTATACTTGAGGACTCGTGAGACAACGGTTTTGAGATCAGTCCAGCTCAAGCAGA
>JADBJO010022879.1:25000-27299 GCA_016801955.1 Conus betulinus
TTCTCACACCTTGTTAAGGAACCTGAGCAAGCTTAGAGAATTGCACGCCGACAGCTTCAAGTTCTGCTGTATTCAGACTTTGCCAGACCATGTCAATACGAGGAATTGTCACGCCCCCCTTCCCACCTTTTCCACCTGTGACAGTCTTCTGGGAGCTAAGGTGCAGCGGATTTTTATCTACCTTCTGACACTTTTCATCCTTCTCGGCAACGGTCTTATTTGTGTCATGTTTTTCAGAGAGAGGCAAAGAGAAGGACAGCACTACAATATTTTTGTCTCACCTGTGTGTTTCTAAATTCCTGATGGGGGTGTATCTTTCAGTGCAGTGTGTGGTGGACCAGATGTATAGCAGTGACTACCTGTGGAAGGACACGGAGTGGAGGTCCGGTGTTTTTTGCAAACTATTAGCGTTCATTTTCTTGCTTTCCTGTGAGGTGGCCGTCTTTGTAGATGTTAGTATGGCCCTGCATAGGTGTGTTGTCCTCATCTGGATGAAACAAAGCTGGGTATCAGTGGAAGAAGAGAGTGACTTCTCTCGTCTGTCTCTTGGCGTGGCTGGCAGGTGCCTGTCTGTCTATAGTTCCCACTGTGTCATCAGACAGTGACTTCAGTCAGACAAGCCTCTGCGTCCCCCTGCCTGTCTCTGGAGAACAACCAGGAGGACATCACTACGCCTTCAGCCTACTGGTCGTTCTGAATGGGCATGATGATGGTGTCCACTGTGGCGGGACAGATTTACATCTACATCATGATCCGAGGCAACACTTTAGATTTTCTAGCCAGAGACAACCAAGAATATGACCTCACTACAGGACGTTGTATTATCAGAATTTCTATGGGGGACGTCTGCTGTTGGTGCCTCATGATGTTGTGGGCTGCTCTGACGTCACAGGAAGTGTGGATTCACGGTGAGGTAAATATCTCCGTATCGATCTTTTTCATTTTTGTCAGTGCATCTATAACGCCATACCTGTATCTGTTGAATGGTGTGTTGGAACGTCGCAGACAAGAGCTGAATCTAAGAGTTTTGAAGCGTCTTGGGTTAACCTTAAAGATAAACTATGAAAAAAGTAGCATGCAGTGTACACTGGGTTTGAAGAGTACAGATCTAGACGCCATGGAGTTGTTTATCTGTTTTACTGTATAGAAAATGTTGAATGTTCTCTCTCTCTCTCTCTCTCTCTCTCTCTCTCTCTCTCTCTCTCTCTCTCTCTCTCTCTCTCTCTCTCCCGCAAAACGCATTTCATCCACGCGGCTTTTCCTTTTTTTTTTCATATTGACCAGTACACCTGCTGAGTCTCCCACTTTTTCATGGGAACCATTGAATTCTATTTTCTCAGCCACGGCTGTCTCTGTGATCACACCTGAAGGCGGAGTAAATAAAAAAAACGGTGGTTCTTAGACTGACGACGACTGCCAGCCAACCCCCTTCCGCACAAGCTCAAGAAATTATCGTGCTGTGTTCCGACCAAAACGTCTGATGAAGAGGAACAGACATAGGACCGAAACGTACAGAAACCTCCTTCAGAAAAAAAAGAGTCTATGCGGGTGTTCCCATAGAGACCCGTATAATTATGTGGGACTAATACATTTTATATATGACATTTTCCTGCCTGGTATCCCAGAAGGACTTGTACAATGATGTAGGATTAGTCGTCTAGTATAATGGTGCAGGATCAATACATGTAAAAAAAAAAAAATAAAAAAAAAAAAAAAAACAGTTTCATGATCGAGGACTAGTATAATAATGAAGAATCAAAATATTTTTACTGACATTTTCTGTTTGGCACTCCCATGGGAGGTATAATGATGTAGGATCATATATATATATATATATATATATATATATATATATATATATATATATATATATATATATATATATAGTCTCTGCCCAGTCTCCCTACAGGGACTAGCATACCTCTTCATAGACATCCATAAGCAAATCAAGACTACAGACTTCATTGATAAGGTAGAGTAGCAGTGCACAGATCCCTGCGTGAACTCCGTGAAGAAGAACCATCAGGCGAAATTATGACCTGTTTTTTTTTTTTAACTGAAAAAGAATTACACTTAGCCATCCCACGGCAGTCGGCTAAAAAAAGAGACATCATTCGTTCACCAGTCACCAAGATTTGAGAGAGCTGTCATGATGGAACGCTAAGCAAAGTTTCTTCCAGCACCTGCTAGTGTCGCATGAAGGAAAGAGGTACCAGTTTCCATCTGTCTTCACCAGCATCCCTGGAGTTGATGGAAGAGGGACTCGGTTAGACACGCAATGAAGGCCATGGCCGAGAAC
>JADBJO010022880.1:5000-15000 GCA_016801955.1 Conus betulinus
TTCATACCAAGAAGCCGGCTTACTGCCTTTTTCAGAATGAGGTAAGTTGTCAGAAGCTTTTTTTTTATTCGATGCTTTTTTTTGTCTTGAATTCAGAAAAAAAGTGAGTATTGCCAGATTCTGGCAAGGAGTATCTGAAAAGAGGTAGACACATGCTGTCTCTCTCCAGCAAGTTGAAAATTATACAAATGAATTGCAAAAAAAAAAAGTAATAATAAAAACGAAAATTTATTCTTTCATCTGTTTCATTAAGTCAGATTACTTAAAGAAAATGTTTTCATACAGCTCAGTCTTGGAATCACACACAGGCTTTGGATTTTTTTTAATTTAGAAATTCGTTAAAAGTACCCGAATGATTTTGTCTTGATATCACTTATATTAACTTCTTTTTCACAAGGTCCGTGAAAAATCATCGGGGCTTCGCACTGTAGAACTGTTCACCAGATTCCTCCCAACTCCGTTCCAAGGCCTTGGTCTTCGCAGGTCATTTTCTTATCCATTCTGCAATGTTGTCAGTCCATTTTTGTTTGTCTTCTCCTTCGTCTGGATCCTTCAACGTTTCCCCGGAGGAGGATTGTTTTAGCAGGGTCATTGGATCTTCATGACCATTCCAGAGTTATTTTCTTTGCCAGTGTTAGCGGTTCTTCGTATGGTTCGTTGTGTGGTTTGACGGCCTGGCGCACCTGTTCAATGACGATATAGTCAATATATCTGGTGCTTACTCTCTTGTTGCAGTGATACCTCATTTTCATGCTTTGGGTTCTTTCTTCCAAGTCCACGTCTCGCATGCGTTCAAGAAAATTAAATTTAACAGTGCGCGCTGAAGCCAGATTTTTGTGTTGATGGAGGTGTTATTATCTTTTCATCCAGCGTTCAGTCTAGACAGAACTGAAGTTGCCTTTGCTGTCCTCGAGTCGTTTCCTGATTTAACTCCCTCATTACTGAATATGGATCCCTAGGTTGTGAACTGTTTAACAGTTCCTAGCCTCTGTCCATAGACAGTAATATCAGCACTGGTCCACTGCTGCTGATACCCATGCCATGTCTTGTAGATGTTTCAATCGGTGTTTTAACAAACGTGGTGAGTTCTTGTTCACTGCCCGTCAGACCGTCGATGTTGTCTGCAAAGTGAGGGTTCATCATACATTCAGACGATCTTGAAGTGCATCATTCATGGTGCGTTTCCGGGGACTATGTTGAAAAGAGAACGAGACAAAAGGGGACAAGACAAACTCCAACTGATGTGACACTCTCTGTGAGTAATGCACTGGTCAGGTTGGAGCACACTTTCTGGATTGTATTTAACTTTGCCCCGATGAATTGCAAAAGAAAAAAGAAAAAAAAGAAAGAAAAGGTGTCTTGTCCTGTGCTATGTTTGTCTGTGTCCTTGGCGGTAACTAACCCCCTCTCTTTCGAAATTTTTGCCCCGATACCAAATTTCTTCATAACGGTCTGCAGCACCTGTGGTCAGACCCTGTCAAACGCCTTTTTCAAGTCTTTGATGACATGGTAGATCTCGGTCTGGTGTTGGAGTTATTTCTGGCGAAGGACGTAGGTTGAAGATCTGTTCTGTGATACTACAGCCTTTCAGCTGTGACGGTGTCTGCAACTGCCGTCTGTTTAGAATAATTTTGAACATTGCGTTGCTTACACTGCTGAACTGAATGATCTTGAGGGTGTTCTGGCAGTGTTGCTCATTTCCTGTCTCTGAAAGGGTGACGACTGGTATTTCAGTCTTCGGCGTAAGCCAGTCGCCAGTGTGCCAGACGTTGCTGCAGTTGTGGCGGTGAACTGCCTCTTCGCCATGCTAAAGTGTTTTGCAGGGATGTTAACAATGCTTGCAGCTTTGCCAGATTTCAGCAAATTCATTCCAGCTTCGATTTCTTCACGGAGTATCGAAAAGCCATTTTCATTTTTATTTTGATGAACCTTGTACTGTGATCACGCTTGCATTTCCTCTGCTTTTCAAAGCGATGTTCAGTCCATCTTCTTAAGATATCTTCTTCCTGTGGGAATTGCTTTGGTCAGTTTTTGAGAGTTTTAAACGTTTGTTTTTGAATTCTTTGTGCCTAGGTCTTTTTCGAAGTTTTCACCCTTTTTCTTTTAATTTCGTTTATTATCATCATTATCACATTCTCCTGTCCTCACTCCGCTCATCGTCCATTTCCATCACGTTTTTTCATTCCTTCTTCTCGTTCATGGTGTTTTGCGTTCTCCTTTTTTCTTTCAATCCCTTCTGCCATTCATCTTCCATCACGTTCTCCTCTTCTCATTCCGTTCTTCACTTGTCATGCTAAAGTTCTGCCGTTCATCATTCGTTATTCTCGAGTTCTCTCCAACAGTCATCAGTCTCGCGAGCTTTTCCGTTTGTCCAGGCCCATCATTCATTTATCGCTCTGGCGTTCTCTTCATTCCCTCTGGTCCATCACTTGTTCTTCCCCTGTCGTCGTCGTCGTCGTCGTCGTCGTCTCCTCTCAACCGTCATTGTTCATTACCATGTTCTCTTTTTCTCCAGTCTACCGTTAATCACTTTTGTGTTTTGCGCTTCCCTTTTTATCTTGACTTCATTCTCATCACGTTCTGTTCATGCCATCTCGTCTATCGTCATCATCATTCTCGAGGTGTGTTCCTCTCCTTCTTCTTCTTCTTCTTCTTCTTCTTCTTCTTCATCATCATCATCATCATCATCATCATCATCATCATCATCATCATCATCATCATCATCATCATCATCATCGTCGTCGTCGTCGTCGCCGCCGCCGCCTCGGCCGCCGCCGCCGCCGCCACCACCACCACCACCACCGGGGCACACATTGCTAAAAGTGAAAAAGAAATTGAGAGAGAGAGAGAGAGAGATGGGGGGGGGGGGGGGGCGGCAATAACAAATAAACTGTGATGGAAAAGTATATTTTTCAACACACAATTAAAATGATCTTTATACTTACTTCACGTATAATTTTTACTTTTTTTTTTTTTTCCTTTATCTGATTTTTTTCGCCTTCTGGTTTCTATGATTTCATTGTCTTTCTTTGATTATGTCATTTGGAATGGTTTTTTTTTCCTCTTGTAATCAGTCATGATTGATATATGATCCTCTGATCAGCCATTTCGTTCAAATTACTGCATGGATAGACGCGTATGCACACACGTACAAACAGACATGCTCAGCAACGTTCACACGTAAGGTCACACACACACGTACCCACGCATGTACGAACGCACGCACGCACACACACACACACACACACACACACACACACACACACACACACACACACACACACACACACACACACATAGGCACACGTGCGCGCGGAAAAACAGACCCACAAATACACCAATACACTCATACACACACGTGTGTGTGTGTGCGTGTGTGCACGTACACACACACACACACACACACACACACACACACACACACACACACACACATTCGCGCTCACTCACACACACACTCACACTCACTCAAACACACACACACACACACACACACACACACACACACACACACACACGCACGCACGTACGCATGCACGCTCGCACGCTCGCACGCTCGCACACACACACACACACGCACGCACGCACGCACACGCACACACACACACACACACTTCGAAGTCGAGTTTCCTGTGTGTGTGTGTGTGTGTGTGTGTGTGGGGGGGGGGGGGGGGGGGGGGGGGGGGGGGGCAATGTTGTTTATAGTCTAGCTGACTGCAAAGGGCCACATCAGGGCTGTCACCACGTTGGGGGGGGGGGGGGGGGGGTCCTGAAAGTGAGGAGGGCATTATAATCTTGTTATTATTTTTTTGATGAGATGGTCACGGTGTGTGTGTGTGTGTGTGTGTGTGTGTGTGTGTCATTTATTTAACGTCTTTCCACTAATCGTGATATTAGACGAATGTGTGTGTGTGTGTGTGTGTGTGTGTGTGTGTGTGTGTGTGTGTGTGTGTGTGTGCGTGCGTGCGTGCGTGCGTGCGTGCGTGTGTGTGTGTGTGTGTGTTGCACTTATGCTAGTTGGTGAGTGTTGGAGTGTGTGTATAGCGCTGCAAGAATTATGCGATATAAGATCCATATTAAAGTTCAAGGTAAGGAGAATGCTCTTTTTTGTCATGGAATAATAAAATTTACTACACTGAATACTAATGGTTCAATTTTGAGGTAGACAGGTCTGTGTATGCCCTGAGATTTGGTAATGACAGAATTACCAAGGGGAGGTTTTAGGTGCTTTGCTTTTTTTTTTTTTAACCTGCAGTTCACAGTTTAAATGTTTTACATTGAAATTAATGGCACCTGGACTTAAAACACGAGGGTTTCTTTTCTCTACCCTTAACACCTCCCCCATCCCCTCGATGTTTTTAGACGAATTCGTTTTTTTTAATCATATATGTTCTTTTCATTCTTTGGGACACTATTTGTGCTTTTCTTTCGTTCTTTTTTCCCTTTCTTTCATCATTCTTTCCTTTCTTTTGTACAGTCGTTCGATTGTTCGTTCGTTGGTTGTTTTTATTTCGTTCGTTTTTTTTTCTTTTTCGGTCGGTCGGTCGATCAGTCAGTTGTTCAGTCAGTCATTCGTTCAGTATGTCGTTCAGTCAGTCATTTGTTCAGTCGGTCGGTCGGTCGTTCAGTCATTATTTGGTCAGTTGGTCGTTCCGTCATTCGTTCGTAAGTTTGTTCGTTTAGTCGGACTTTTAGTCATTCATTCACTCAGTCGGTCGTTCAGTCATTCATTCGTTCAGTCGGTCAATCCGTTGTTTAGTCGTTCATTCGGTCAGTCGGTCGTTCAGTCAAACATTCGTTCAGTCAACCGTTCAGTCATTCGTTCATACATTTGTCGGTCGCTTGCTCTTTCAGTCGTTCATTCGTTCGGTCGGTCAGTCGGTCGTTCAGTCATTTGTTTTTACATTTGTTTGGTTGGTCGGTCGTTCAACCATGCATTCGTTCAGTCGTTCGTTCAGTCGTTCGTTCGTAGATTCGTCGGTCGGTCGCTCGTTCAGTCATTCAGTCGGTCGTTCAGTCATTTCTTCGTACATTTGTTTGGTTTGGTCGGTCAGACTCGGTCGTTCTTTGTCATTCGTTAAGTCGGTGGTTCAGTCAATCGGTCGGTCGTTCAGTCGTTCTTTCGTACATTTGTCGGTCGGTCGCTCGTTCAGTCCTTCATTCGGTCAGTCGGTCGTTCAGTCATTTGTTCGTACCTTTGTTCTGTCAGTCGGTCGTTCAGTCCTTTGTTCGTACCTTTGTTCGGTCAGTCTGTCGTTCAGTCATTTGTTCGTACATATGGTCGGTCAGTCGGTCGTTCAGTCATTTGTTCGTCGTACCTTTGTTCGGCCAATCGGTCGTTCAGCCATTTGTTCGTACCTTTGTTCGGTCAGTCGGTCGTTCAGTCATATATTCGTACATTTGTTTGGTCGGTCAGTCGTTCTTTCAGTCATTCATTCAGTCGGCGGTTCAGTCAATCGGTGGTCATTCAGTCGTTCGTTCGTACATTTGTCGGTCGGTCGCTCGTTCAGTCCTTCATTCGATCAGTCGGTCGTTCAGTCATTTGTTCGTACCTTTGTTCGGTCAGTCGGTCGTTCAGTCCTTTGTTCGTACATTTGGTCGGTCAGTCGGTCGTTCAGTCATTTGTTCGTACCTTTGGTCGGTCGGTCGCTGGTTCATTCATTCATTCATTCGTTCAGTCAGCGGGTGTACAGTGGTGACACGGATGCAGAGCATGACGTCATCGAGGATTCAGGAGCCGTGGATGCAGCGGACAGCATGGCTGCAGGGAAACAGGACACGGATGCAGGGGTATGACACGGGTGAGGATGCTGCGGTCACTGTTGCTGGGCGTGACATGGGTGGGGGTCCAGGGAGTGTGGGTTTTAGGGCTCGGCATGGGTGGCCGCACTGGAATAGAGGGGGACGGATGAAGGCCATGACATGGGTGGGCATTTTGGGGGCAGAGCGGGCATGGATACCGGATGAAGGGTGTGAGGGGGAGGGGGGAGCCGCAGAAGCAGTGAGTGTGGGAGAGGGGCACAGGGGTGCAGATTGCATAGCGTGACATGTTGGGCGTATTGGGGCATGGATGAAGATCGTGACCTGGGTAGGCGTATTGGGGCAGAGGGGGCACGGATGAAGAACGTGACACGGATGGGTGTGTTGAAGCAGTGTGTGGCGGGGATGGATGTACAGGGGGAAGCTGGACTCAAAAGCAGTGTGTTACGTGTGGGTTTGTGACGTGGGAAGATGTACAGAAGTGGTGGTGGTGGGTGGTGGTGGTGGGGGGGGGGGCAGAAGCAGTTTGTGACGTGTGGAAGTGTGTGGCATGGGTAGGTGTGTGTGTGTGTGGGGGGGGGGGGGGCGCAGAAGCAGTTTGTGACATGTTTGGGTGAATGGAAGGATGGGGGGGGGGGGGGGGGAAGGAGGAGGGAGCAGAGGCGGTGTATGACATGGGTGAGTGTGCACGTGGGGGGGGGGGGGGGGGGGGGCGTAGAAGCTGTTTCGTGACTTGTGTGACTTGCGATGAGCCGCAGAAATACTATGTGACATCTTTGGGTGTACGCGACGAATGGACGGGTGGGGGGGGGGGGGGGGGGCTCAAAAGCAGTAAGACATGGGTAGGTGTGCGGGAGGGGGGTACCTGGCTCAAAAGCAGTGAACGTGGGTAGGTGTGGGGAGGGGGGGGGGGGGCGTGTACAGAAGGGAGGGTGTACAGAAGGAACGGGGGGGGGGGGGGGGGGCGTGGCTCAAAAGTAGTGAGACATCGGTAGGTGTGGAGGGAGGGGGGTAGAGGTGGAGGAAACGTGGCTCAACAGCAGTGAGACATGGGTGGGTGCGCGGCGGGGGGGGGGGGGGGGGGGCGTGGCTCAATAGCAGTGAGACATGGGTAGGTGTGAGGGGTGGGATGGCTCAAAAGCAGCGAGACATCAGTAGGTGTGCGGGAGGGGGGGGGGGGGGGGGGGCTCAAAAGCAGCGAGACATCAGTAGGGGTGTGGGTGGGGGGGGGGGGGGGGTCAAAAGCAGTGAGACATCAGTAGGTATGTGGGAGGGAGGGGGGGGGGGGGCTCAAAAGCAGTGAGACACCAGTAGGTGTGCGGGAAGGGGGGGGGTGGGGGGGGGGGGGGGGGGGGCTCAAAAGCAGTGACACACCAGTAGGTGTGCGGGGAGGGGGGGGGCTCAAAAGCAGTGAGACGTCAGTAGGTGTGTGCGGGGGAGGGGGGGGGGCTCAGAAGCAGTGAGACATCAGTAGGTGTGCGGGAGGAGGAGGGGGGGGGGGCTCAAAGCAGTGAGACACCAGTAGGTGTGGGGGGGGGGGGGGGGGGGGGGGGGGCTCAAAAGCAGTGAGACATCAGTAGGTGTGTGGGGGAGGGGGGGGGGGCTCAAAAGCAGTGAGACATCAGTAGATGTGCGGGGGGGGGGGGGGGGGGGGGGGCTCAAAAGCAGTGAGACATCAGTAGGTGTGCGGGAAGGGGGGGGGGGGGGGGGGGCTCAAAAGCAGCGAGACATCAGTAGGTGTGCGGGAGGAGGGGGGGGAGGGGGGGGCTCAAAAGCAGTGAGACATCGGTAGGTGTGCGGGAGGAGGGGGGGGAGGGAGGCTCAAAAGCAGTGAGACATCGGTAGGTGTGCGGGGGGGGGGGGGGGGGGAGGGGGGTTCAAAAGCAGTGAGACATCAATAGGTGTGCGGGAGGGGGGGGGAGGGGGGCTCAAAAGCAGTGAGACATCAGTAGGTGTGCGGGAGGAGGGGGGGGGGGGGGGCTCAAAAGCAGTGAGGACATCAGTAGGTGTGCGGGAGGGGGGGGGGGGGGGGCTCAAAAGCAGTGAGACATCGGTAGGTGTGGGGGAGGGGGGGGGGGGGGGGGGGGGCTCAAAAGCAGTGAGACATCGGTAGGTGTGCGGGAGGAGGGGGGGGGGGGGCTCAAAAGCAGCGAGACATCGGTAGGGTGTGCGGGAGGAGGGGGGGGGGGGGGGGGCTCAAAAGCAGTGAGACATCGGTAGGGTGCGAGGGGAGGGAGGCCTCAAAAGCTGTGAGAGATCGGTAGGCGTGTGTGTGTGTGTGTGAATGGGGGGGGGGGGGGGGGGGGGGCGCAGAAGCAAGTTTGTGACGTGTGGAAGTGTGTGGCATGGGTAGGTGTGTGTGTGTGTGTGGGTGGGGGGGGGGGGGGGGGCGCAGAAGCAGTTTGTGACATGTTTGGGTGAATGGAAGGAATTGGGGGGGGGGGGGGAGGAGGAGAGGCAGCAGAGGCGGTGTATGACATGGGTGAGTGTGCACGTGGGGGGGGGGGGGGGGGGGGGGGGGGAGCGTAGAAGCTGTTTCGTGACTTGTGTGACTTGCGATGAGCCGCAGAAATACTATGTGACATCTTTGGGTGTACGCGAGGAATGGACGGGTGGGGGGGGGGGGGGGGGGGGGGGGCGTGGCTCAAAAGCAGTAAGACATGGGTAGGTGTGCGGGAGGGGGGGTACCTGGCTCAAAAGCAGTGAAACGTGGGTAGGTGTGGGAGGGGGGGGGGGCGTGGCTCAAAAGCAGTGAAACATCGGTAGGTATGCGTGGGAAGGGGGGCTCAAAAGCGGGTTTGTGACGTGGGAAGATGTGCAGAAGTGGGGGTGGGGGGGTCACAAAAGCAGTGTGTGACATGGATGAGTGTACGGGGGGGTGGAGACGCAGAAACGGTGTGTGTATCGGTGGGTGTGTGAGTGTGTGTGTGTGGGGGGGGGGGGGGGGGGGCAGTGTATGACATGGGTGCATGCATTGTTGGGGGCGCAGAAGTGTCGTGACATTGCAGGGAGTACAGAAGGGAGGGGGGGCGCAGAAGTGTCGTGACATTGCAGGGAGTACAGAAGGGAGGGGGGCGCAGAAGTGTCGTGACATTGCAGGGAGTACAGAAGGGAGGGGGGCGCAGAAGTGTCGTGACATTGCAGGGAGTACAGAAGGGAGGGGGGGCGCAGAAGTGTCGTGACATTGCAGGGAGTACAGAAGGGAGGGGGGCGCGGAACCAGTGTCTGACATCATGGGGGGGTGTACAGAAGGAACGGGGGGGGGGGGGGGGGGGGGGGGGGGGGGGCGTGGCTCAAAAGTAGTGAGACATCTGTAGGTGTGGAGGGAGGGGGGTAGAGGTGGAGGAAACGTGACTCAACAGCAGTGAGACATGGGTGGGTGCACGGAGGGGGGGGGGGGGGGGGGGGCGTGGCTCAATAGCAGTGAGACATGGGTAGGTGTGTGGGGTGGGATGGCTCAAAAGCAGCGAGACATCAGTAGGTGTGCGGGAGGGGGGGGGGGGGGGGGGGCCTCAAAAGCAGCGAGACATCAGTAGGGGTGTGGGATGGGGGGGGGGGGGGGGGCTCAAAAGCAGTGAGACATCAGTAGGTATGTGGGAGGGGGGGGGGGGGGCTCAAAAGCAGTGAGACACCAGTAGGTGTGCGGGAAGGGGGGGGGGGGGGGGCTCAAAAGCAGTGACACACCAGTAGGTGTGCGGGGGAGGGGGGGGGGGGGCTCAAAAGCAGTGAGACATCAGTAGGTGTGCGGGGGAGGGGGGGGGGCTCAAAAGCAGTGAGACAACAGTAGGTGTGCGGGAGGAGGGGGGGGGGGGGGGCTCAAAAGCAGTGAGACACCAGTAGGTGTGCGGGAGGGGGGGGGGGGGCTCAAAAGCAGTGAGACATCAGTAGGTGTGTGGGGAGGGGGGGGGGGGGGGCTCAAAAGCAGTGAGACATCAGTAGATGTGCGGGAGGGGGCGGGGGGGGGGGGGGGGCTCAAAAGCAGTGAGACATCAGTAGGTGTGCGGGAAGGGGGGGGGGCTCAAGAGCAGTGAGACATCGTAGGTGTGCGGGAGGGGGAGGGGGGGGGGCTCAAAAGCAGCGAGACATCAGTAGGTGTGCGGGAGGAGGGGGGGGGGAGGCTCAAAAGCAGTGAGACATCGGTAGGTGTGGGGGGGGGGGGGGGGGGTCAAAAAGCAGTGAGACATCGGTAGGTGTGCGGGAGGAGGAGGCGGGGGGGCTCAAAAGCAGTGAGACATCGGTA
>JADBJO010022880.1:20000-25000 GCA_016801955.1 Conus betulinus
GTCCAAAAACATACGTATCATCCATCGACAGATCGGGTAAATCTTCCCTCGCGGCCATCTTGAAGATACAATGCAATGTTTCTTCCTCCAATTCACGAGAGCACAACAGGCGAGCCCAGTGTTCACAGAACACGATGTGCAAGCCGCGAAAGGGGCGAGAATCGGCTCGGCGATATCAAGTTCCGGTTTTTCGTCGAGCGCAGTCTCGGGCTGTTCAGGCCCAAAAAAGGGATCGGGTCGAACAGCAGGTTCGGCGAACTCTTTTTCGGGCCTTTCGCCGAGCCCGGCTCGCGCTGTTAAGCCCTCCCTTTAGGGAAGCAGGGAAAGAAGGAAAAGATAAGGGAAAACAGGAAAGGGTAGTTAAAGTAGGAAAAGGTCGGGGAATATAAGAAAAAGGTAGAGAGAGAAAAAAAAAGAAAAGGGTAGGGAAAGTAAGAAAATTTAGAGTCAGTGGAGAAAGACGGGGGGGGGGGGGGGGGGGGGGGGGAATAGGAAAAGAGGTAAGGAAAAGAAAAGGAACGTAGGAAAAAGTTTAGGAAAGTAGGAGAAGATAAGAGTGAGCACGAAAAGGAAAGGTGAGCAGGAAAGTACGGCAAGTAGGAAAAGGTTTGGTGTAGGAAAGGGTAGGAAAGTATGGCAAGGAGGAAACGGATAGGTGTAGGAAAGGGTAGGACAGTACGGCAAGGAGGGGAAACGGATAGGTGTAGGGAAAGAGTAGGACAGGAATGGCAAGGAGGAAAGGGTAAGGTGTAGGAAAGAGTAGGACAGAATGGCAAGGAGGAAAGGGTAAGGTGTAGGAAAGAGTAGGACAGAATGGCAAGGAGGGAAAGGGTAAGGTGTAGGAAAGAGTAGGACAGAATGGCAAGTAGGAAAAGGGGCGTAAGTAGGAAAAGACTGGGTATCTTCAAAAAGGCAGTGTTATTAAAAAACAAAATAAAGACGGGGAAAATGCAGGGTAAATGAGGAAAGTAAACACAGGTAGAGTAAGTAAGAGAAGGGAGAGTTCACAAGAAACGGCGGGTGAAGACGAAGAGGAAAAGTCAAGTTGGGTTAGTACGAAGGGGTCGGGGGAAGTAGAGTAGGATCAGACAAGGGAAGTAGGGACATGCAGGTGAAGTAGGAAAAGCTAAAGCAAGAAGAGACAGGAACGTGAAGAAAAGGGAGGGAAAGAAGAAAAGTTAGGGAAGTAGGAAAAAGGTATGAGAAGCAAAGTGGTATAGAATGCAGAAGAAAGGTATGAGAAAGCAAAGTGGTAGGAAAAAAGGTATGAGAAAGCAAGTGGTAGGAAAAAGGTATGAGAAGCAAAATGGTATGGAATGTAGGAAAAAAGGGTATGAGAAAGCAAAGTGGTAGGAAAACGGTTTGAGAAAGCAAAGTGGTAGGTAGGAAAAAGGTTTGAGAAAGCAAAGTGGTAGGAAAAAGGTTTGAGAAAGCAAAGTGGTAGGTAGGAAAAAGGTTTGAGAAAGCAAAGTGGTAGGAAAAAGGTTTGAGAAAGCAAAGTGGTAGGAAAAAGGTTTGAGAAAGCAAAGTGGTAGGAAAAAGGTTTGAGAAAGCAAAGTGGTAGGAAAAAGGTATGAGAAGCAAAATGGTATGGAATGTAGAAAAAAAGGGTATGAGAAAGCAAGTGGTAGGGAAAGTAGGAAAAAGGTATGAGAAAGCAAAGTGGTAGGGAAAGTAGGAAAAAGGTATGAGAAAGCAAAGTGGTAGGGAAAGTAGGAAAAAGATATGAGAAGGCAAAGTGGTTGAAGGTATGAGAAAGCAAAGTGGTTGGAGAAGTAGGAAAAAGGTATGAGAAAGCAAAGTGGTTGAAGGTATGAGAAAGCAAAGTGGTTGGAGAAGTAGGAAAAAGGTATGAGAAAGCAAAGTGGTTGGAGAAGTAGGAAAAAGGTATGAGAAGGAATGTAGAAAGAAAAGGTATGAGAAAGCAAAGTGGTTGAAGGTATAGAGAAAGCAAAGTGGAAGGAGAAGTAAGAAAAAGGTATGAGAAAGCAAAGTGGTTGAAGGTATGAGAAAGCAAAGTGGTTGGAGAAGTAGGAAAAAGGTATGAGAAAGCAAAGTGGTTGGAGAAGTAGGAAAAAGGTATGAGAAGGAATGTAGAAAGAAAAGGTATGAGAAAGCAAAGTGGTAGGAGAAGTAGGGAAAATGATATGAGAAGGCAAAGTGGTTGAAGGTATGAGAAAGCAAAAGTGGTTGGAAAAGTAGGAAAAAGGTATGAGAAAGCAAAGTGGTTGGAGAAGTAGGAAAAAGGTATGAGAAAGCAAAGCGGTAGGGAAAGTACGAAAACGTATGAGAAAGCAAAGTGGTTGGAGAAGTAGGAAAAAGGTACGAGGAGAAAAGCAAAGTGGTTGGAGAAGTAGGAAAAAGGTATGAGAAAGCAAAGTGGTTGGAGAAGTAGGAAAAAGGTACGAGAAAGCAAAGTGGTTGGAGAAGTAGGAAAAAGGTATGAGAAAGCAAAGTGGTGGGAAAAAAGTAGGAAAAGGTTAAGAAAATACAAAAGGATTGGTCGGCACACGGTAGCGGTTACTTGACGACACTGAATTGAAACCAACCTGCAGTTTTAGGGTGGATGTAATTGATGACAGGAGAACGTAAGAGGGAAACTGAATGATGAAACATTACAAAAAAAAAAAAAAAAAGGTAGGGTTGGGGAGGGTAGGGTTATCCCTGACAAGATGCTGCAGGAAAATCTACTTTTTAACAAACAAAACTATACAGAGAGAGAAACAACGACAAAATGAAAAGACGAAAGGTGGCGCTGGACTGCGGCGACACCACAATCCTTGGAAACAGTAGTGTGGATTTCACACAGAAAAAATGTTTGTACAGTATACAGTACAATACAGCAGAGTAGAGTACCACACATGCGATACGACACAATAAATGTCATACTATGCAATACAGCACGGTACAATACTATACCATAAAATGGAATAACAATACTATACAAAACAGTACAATAACAAACACAAAAAACTCGTGATGATATATCCAGTTTTTCTTACCCCCTCTTCGTACACGTACACACACACACACACACACACACACACACACACACGGAATTATTTCCCATCATTTTTGTTGTGTTGTACATCGATCGATTCTAATCGTCACCAATGTATTGTGAAAATATGGATTTTTTTTGAAGGACAGAACGACAAACAAACAAACAAAAAAGGTAAGCAACAAGGAGGGGGGGAAAGAGAGCAGGAAAAAAAATAATAAACCAACTGTCGACACACGTGTAACAACTAAGTCATAGTATAGAACATCAAAGAAAAATGTTTATAAATGTTAACATGAACAAAACTTAAATGAATCAAATCAACAGAAATACATTTTCCTCTAATTGCATTAGTCATCGAAAGAACATTGGAGAGAGAGAGAGAGAGAGAGAGAGAGGGGGGGGGGGGTGAAACGAGGGCGAGAGAGAGAGAGAGAATGTTTAGGAAATGCGGGTGAAAGGTAGTAACAGCCACATATTATGTCAGTGAGCTTAAGAAAAGAATAAGATACAAGATATTTGTTTTCCGAATAAAAATCCATTGGAAAAGAAAACACGTGCGCAAAACCAAGCACGTGTGGAGACAGTTCATGAACTGAACAACCAGTAACGCAGTCACTTGGACCGTTGATCCATCCATGCGCCTGTCCGTTCGTCACTCAAAGGACACCTCAGATGGCATTGAGAGAGAGAGAGAGAGAGAGAGAGAGAGAGAGAGAGAGAGAGAGAGAGATATGAACACGAACACAACCCTTCTCTTACGACTGCAAACGAAATATGTGCGCCAGAGATGACGTGAGCTGAGCATATGCATCATGCAGGTCTATGACGTCATGGTCAGTGACGTCAGTTGAGTCATCAGTATCAGCCGACAGACAGACCAAAGATGGCGGCGGAGGATGTTGGTTGGACTGCACACCGAAGAAAGGCAACAATGTCAGTCGGCGAACTCGGATTGGGCGCATCCCATTTTTAAAGACATAACTTAATGCAAATGGACTAAATTCAAAGACGATTGACAGGATTCAAACACAGATGAAATTTAAAGACTTTCAATATCTGTCTGTTGTCTGGGAAGTTTTCAGCAGGCAAAAGCGCTGTTATGTTTTGCAGGATTCACACATAATTACATGGTATTTAAAATATTCGCACACTTAATTAACAACACTGGCATTTTACATGAAGTTAGAATACAACGTATTCTCAGAATATCGCAACGTTTGCATTCTTTAATATTATTGTTTTCATGTGTCACAAAAGTGAATCTGTGTAATATAAAAATGTCTGCTGTTTCACAAGCGCGCGTCTCTTTCTGTAGGCTATGAGAGGTGTGAGAGAGTGTGTGTGTGTGTGTGTGTGTACAACAATATGTTAATCTGACAGTAAATAGTTTCAGTCAGTCAGTGTGTGTGCATATGTGTGTGTGTGTGTGTGAGTGTGAGTGTGTGTGTGAGAGAGAGTGAGAGAGGAGAGAGAGAGAGAGAGAGAGAGTGTGAGAGAGAGAGAGAGAGAGAGAGAGAGTACAATGTGTTAATCTGACAGTAAATGGTTTCAGCCAGTCAGTCCGTGCGCGCGCGTGTATGTGTGTGTGTATGTGTGTGTATACATGTAGCCCTTTATGCCCTCCTGTCCAGGTGACCTTTCTTTGGATTTCCTCCGCGTGTTCATACCGGTGTTGAGTTTGTGTAAAAGTCATCGCCATTGGCAAGATCATGTCATACGAATGTACTGGCGCCCCCTTACGAGCGGGACGCTTACTCCACACTAGCTCCGCCACTTAGCAACGTTTTATCGTCAGTGGAGAGACCAGCAGGCATTTAGCGAACGTTGGGTCACCACAGGCAACAACTGAACATCGCCCTAGTGACTGTCGTGAAGTGTATTGTCTGCAGAGTCTCCTCTGGAGTGCTGCCGCATGACAACCTGATGTAATTATCTCCCCGTGGGCGGCTGGTCCTGGCACTGCCACCGGATGAAACTATGGCGGTGTATGGGACGG
>JADBJO010022881.1:0-27294 GCA_016801955.1 Conus betulinus
GACGAGTAATGTATGTTGCTGGAGCCAAGGATGCGGTCATTCCGTTAACTTATCCCTGTGAACGTCCTGTACCTTGTACCGCTTAACTTACCGTAACCATCCTGTTCTTTGTGCAGATTGACTTACCGTAACCATCCTGTTCTTTGTGTGGATTAACTTACCGTAACCATCCTGTTCTTTGTGCAGATTAACTTACCGTAACCATCCTGTTCTTTGTGCGGATTAACTTACCGTAACCATCCTGTTCTTTGCGCAGATTAACTTACCGTAACCATCCTGTTCTTTGTGAAGATTAACCAACACTGTCGGGACGAGGGAGGTGTACTGTAAGTTTTTCCACACTTCTGCATAAACCGTGCCGGGATGTTGTTGGTTGTTGTGGAATGCCTCGACCGTTTACACCTTCTGTTATCAGTTAGTGGTTCAGCAAGGCGAGCCATGCCTGCGTTGTGCGTTTTGCCGCTTTTTTTTTTTCTTCTTCCCCCCCCCCTCAAATTCCTTCACTGATTAGCTGCACAACCACTGCTCTTTGTTTGTTTATACATTACCACTACCGTCTCCCTTCTTCAGTTTTTCTTTGTGTGCGTTCATGCGCACGTGTGTGTGTGTGTGTGTGCACGCGTGATGCCTCGAATCTATCGAGTTAGTGTGTACGATATCTACGTGTTTCATTCCTATACATGGGAGTGTCACTGTACCTGTTTGTCTCTTTCAAGCCTATACTCTGCAATACTTTCAAGTTTGTGTGTATATGTGCACGCATGTGTACTTGCGTGTGTATGAAATATGCCCCTTTCACTTTCATGTCTCTCAGGGCTGAACGAGATAGGATAGAATGGGGTGGGCGTGGTTTATGGAACACGTGCGCGCTCGCACACGTCCGACAGAAAATTAATGTATTTTTGCCACCCCCCTTCCCCCCCCCACCTCCTGCAACCCCTTCAGGGGCAGCATTCCCAGATTTCCTTTGGACCCCTTCCCCACCCCTCCTGCAACTAATGTGTCCCTTCTGTACTACAGTGTGTGCGGGAAAGAGATGCCTCTTTCATGCTGCTGTGCACAATATTTGTGTGTGTGTGTGTGTGTGTGCGCGTTTGCATGCATGTCTGTATTGCGGGTGTGTGTGTCCATGCATGCGAGGGAGAAAGTAATGCCTCTGTCACTCATGCCATGGGCGTGTGCATGCATGTGTGTGCGCGCGCGAATGTTGGTGTGTATTATGCACGAGTGGGGTCCATTTTCATGCAGTCGTGCACAATACTCCTTTGTTTGTGTGTGTGTGTGTGTGTGTGTGTGTGTGTGTGTGTGGTCTACTTGTGCAATGCCTCTAGTGCCTCTTTGTTCACTTACTGATGCAATGTGTCTGTGCAATTTTTCTACCAACAACAAAAAGGTATGTGTATCGATGAATGACTGGAGGCCTGCTGGCTACCAACGATGACTGCCTTTAAAATGGCCTACTTTACCTTTCCTGTACAAGGTGAATAACCTTCGTTTTGTTTTTTTATCCTGTGTGTGTGCATATACCCATGCATTGTAATAAGGACTATTACTGATTATTCATTTTCTGAACCACAGGGGTGAGTGCAGTCATACTTTTTATACAGGAAAATTGATCATTTTTTTTTTCTGTATTGGCGGGTGTGCACACATGCAAACAACTTTAATGGGATGCTTCTCATAGGGCATGGCAGCGTTCACACCCGCATCATACAGAAGACTCAAACTTTTTGTTTGTTCCTGTCTTTTAACCCTTCATTTTGCTTTTTTTTTTTTTCCTTTTTAAATAAAGAACTCGCACTTGGACTGAAGATGGATGACACTGATAAAAGTGATAAAGTTTCTCCCTGGAAAACCATGAACATGCCAGTTCTGGTCTGAATGGCTGCCCTAGTATGCCGTCGTGCACACCATTCAGAACAGGATGGCATGAGCAGATTTGTGTTAACATGACGATTTTTGTTTTCTCTGGTGTTAACCTATACATTAAAGGAGGGTGAAGGGGACGGGATGATAATGAGAGACATGTGAATGTGTTCACATAATGCCCGAGCATACAAAGGATATATCGCACCCCCCCCCCCCCCCCTCCTTGTTTTTCTCTCCTCCATTTTCCAAGATGTTTATTCAGATTAACCAGAGCAGGAAAGGGTACTTTCACATCATGTTACAGCTGAGTTTCTTCTGTTACAATGTTTCTTCCCATCTCACTTTTTTTTTTGTTGTTGTTCATCTTCCCATCACCATGAATAACTCTGTAGACTGGTCTCTGACCACACATTTCCACCTTGGAATGGCCCCTGTGGTCAGCCAAGCTTTAATGAATATGATTTGGCCTGGCCATGTGTTACAAGATGGTTGCCACTGATGGAAGGTTGTACATGTACATTCTGACCAAACTTCTGCACATTGTCAAGGTTTTACTTGTACATGGCAGAGCAGGAATTGTGAAAGATGGTCCTGATGATGACAAAACCAGTTCTGACTCATCCTTAGAGGGTTGCTTTTACCTGCTGTAAATCAACCTCTTGCGCTTTTTATACAAGGAAATCCATACAAAGCTGGCCTTTAATCAGGGTAACGTTGAAAGCAGTTTGCCTCTCTCGGTGACACAACTTTAAAAAAAATGGACTTATCCTTCACTGGGCCTCGTCCATCTTTGAAACGAGAGTAGGCTGGTGTAGACCAGACCTCTGGTCAGCTCAAGATATGGCAGAAACCAGACACAGAATTAGAAAAAACTCAAAAAATTTTTTCCAGCCCCGAATGGAGCACCACCACATTTTACTTGGCCAAAGAGGCCATTTTCAGATTTTTAATGAACAGAATTTACAGCCTGAGCCTGAAAAGTGGCACCCCAAGTGGTATCAAAAACAAGACTTTTGCAGTTGAAAAACAGACTGTCTATGACGTATCATTTATATAGGAAATGTACACAATGCAATCCAAGAGTTTTGTTCCCCTACTTCAGCTGAATTATTCTTGGGTTTGTATGTGTATGATCATTGTAATATCCCACCACTGCATGTAATTGTGGTGACTTTGTACTAGTGCACAAGTGTTTTGTGTCAAGGTGAAAAAATAGGAGATCTAGGAAAGGAGCTAGATGGGTGGATGTGTTGTGCGTGGTTTGAAAAAAAAAAAAAACAATTGCTGTGTGTATGTTATGGTTCATGAAAACTTCACAAGAAGTTTCTTGTGTGTGGTAATGAAAAATTCACACATTTCTTTACAAGAGGGATTTGTTATGATTCAATTGTTTGTTGGTGGGTTGGTTTGGTTTTTTGTTTTACTAGTTATAACTTCACATCATTCCAGTTTTTATCTAGCCCATGTTAGTCGCCTTACACACGCAGTCTGCACTTAACCAGTATGCATTGTTATGGTTTTCATTATCGAATGTAGTGCTGTTCATCTTCCGACAAATGATGTGTGTGTGCGCGCGCATGCAGGCAGTTCATAGGAACCAACTGCTGGGATGAAGTCAAAAAATGATCATGATGGTGCAGAGGACGTGTGTGTGGTTGCATATACTACTTGTTATTACTATTATGATTATAGCTCTATATTGTTAGTAGAGGTCAATTCCATCACTTCTGTATTCTAAACCATTTCCATTTACTGCCGCATATACATCCTCCTTCTCTCTCTCAAGAAGCATATCAAACATTGCTCCCTCTTCCACTTGCATCAGGTATGCTTTTCTTCTTTTTCAATCATTCTGCCCTGTGGACCAATACCTATCTATACATACGGTCTGTGTTTGCTACAGTACCAGTATGTATCCCTCCAAACGAATCACTTGTTCTATGCACAATGACTGTACATACGACAGTTTGACTTTATCCTAGGTATAACCATACTGTTTGGATAGGCACAGAATTGAGGCACAGTGTGTTTCCCATCACTGAAGGGGAAGATCAGTGCATGCCATATGTGCACTTGCTTTTTGGAATGTGTGTTTGTTTATTCATCTAGTGTGTTGTAAGCTGTTTGATCAAATGATCCCTTTTTTTTGTATCAGCTGTATCAACGATGATTACATTCGTCTTTCTTGCTGACTTGCGAGTGGTACTTCATAGTACAGTGTGTGACCCGCACTCAAATTGCAATGTGCTCCTTCAGTCCCTTCCCACTTTCCACAGAACAGACACTCGCATGCAAACTGCTTCACAGACACACATCCTTGCAATTTGCAGATCTGGTTGGTCACACTTCTAAGGTAACAATCTCTAAATGTCTTTCTGGTGTATCATTATCATCACTGTGATCTTTTCTCGACCAACTTTTCAGGCTCAAAATCTGATTACCTCCATTTCTATCTAGTATCTCTCACACACACAAGTTCAGAAAGTATATCCCAGAGCTTAATCAATTTACTGCGTCAGACAAAAGTAACTTGACCTTGGCTATGTCGCTTCAGCTGTAGTCATGAGAACAGTTTTATGCTGTTTGTCAAAAAATGATCTGACACAACACCAACTTTTTCTGCAAATTTGGATTTTTCTTTATGTGGTTATTTAGAATGTTTTACCAGTCTACTTTTCTTCCATTAAAAAAGGTAGAAAAAACATCTTTTGTATCAATATGTTGACTGAGGAATGCTTGAGGGTATGTGGGTGGATCTGATTTGTGCATGTGCCAGGTTTTTTTTTGTTTTTATTGTTTCATCTGATGATCGTCTAGTCTTACTGAGCTATTATCACCATTTCCCAAACAGGATCAAACATATGTGAACATCTGGGGGGGTGTTTGCAAGCCTGTACATGTGCACATACAATAGAAAGATGAGGAGCAACTGCCTAAGCACTGGATTTTCTACGACACTAATATGTCGATTCGTCATCCCACACCCCATGAATGATGCAACAACAGTTCACTCATGCAATTTGTTTCCTATAGTCCAGAAACAATTGCATAACCACACTCCCACACATGTACACAACATCACAAACACACCTGTAAGTGAACTCTCAGTCATTATTATCAAATGAAGAAACGCATGCAAAAAAAAAAAGCATTAAGGAAAAAAACCAACAGAGTATTGTGAAACTGTGTTAAATCTACAAATAATGCAAGGAAGAAGAATTTTCACAAAAAATATGCCTGCTTCCTACAAACCTCCAGTTCTGATGCAGTTCCCTTCTCTTGGGGGTATATCATTCAATTTGGCTCTGTGTGTGTGTGTGTGTGTGTGTTGTGGGGGTCCATTTTTCACAACAGGTTTTATCATTTGTTGGTGAATGACAAAGACAATGCTATGAGTTCCATTTTGGTCAGACTGTATGTTAAGGCTATACCCTAAGCTTCTTTACTCAATGCATCTTAGCGTCAACTTGCCTGAAAGACACTAACACCTGCAGTGCTGGCCTGGAAATTTGAGCAACACTCTCTATAATTAAGTGAATGATGAATCTCAACCGTATGGTACTTGAGTCTAGCCCCTAACATACTCAATTCTGGGTAGCATGATTTTGGACTTTGTACAATTTACCGTTCCGATAGCTCAGGGAGTAAGAAAAAAAAGAGCGTTACAATCGTCATGACAACAGAGTGCAAATGCACAGCAAGGCTTTTGGTGGTGTCATCTCAAAGAGGTGAGGACGGAAGCAGTGTGATGAAGTCCAAGGTGACAATCAAAATGACAGTATATAAAAATGGTGGAAAGGCCTGATCAAGTGTTGCATTAATGTTACAAGCAGGTGATGAGTGACTGACGAGTCAATGAGATCAACGTAACATGGAAGAGAGGCAAGAGATTCAAACACTTTGGTGAAAAGGCCAACACAAGGCAAGTTATGTCTTCATTCCATTTGAGTCTGCTATCTGTCATCCTATTTTTCAGTCACGAAAGACCAAGTGCTTTCAATCAATATCGGAAGATCAGAGAGAAGTGAACAAAAGAAACTGTAATGGAAACATGCATGCTCGTTCACAATGATGGAAACAGGGTAAGTGAAGAAACTGGAAAGGACAGGCCCATGGACCCAGCCTTGGAGTACACCATACAGCTATTGTACATTAAAAGCAAATCCCCTTTTCATGGGAAGCGGAAGTTCAAATGCCATCAAGAGAAAATAAGTCCAAACACCAGTTTTCAGGAAAAAAAAGAAAAGAAAAAAAAAAAAAAAACGCACACATGCCAATCTTGGATGGTAAAATATTCCAACTGCAAACTTTGGGTACACGTCTGGTCTGCTGATTGTGAAGTACTCTTTACTCACTGTTGGTACACTAGTGTGAGTTACAGACGGCTGTTCTGCCTTATTTGTATTGTCACAAACGGGTGTAAACCAGACCTGCCAACATTATGAAACTGTGAAACCAGTGCACTGGACCTCAGGCCTCTTGATGTCATCCACTTATCAACTGTAACTCAAAACTTTGAAGGATAAGCTTGGGTCAATGATCTGAAAATACAACTTCTTGATTAAGACAGATTCTCACAAGAAGACTTCTGCACAATTCTGACTGGTGTTTGGTCAGATAGCTCTCCTAACATGTTTTTGAGACTGAAGTAGAAAGAAACTCGTGGAGAGCGTGGCAGCAGAGAGTCCTCAGAAGAGAAGCCCCCTTCAAGCGAGTGTTTCGGCCCTATCCAACTTGAAACACCTCTCTGCGCTTCTGCCATTGCTTTCAGGGCTTTGGTTTTTTTCCCTCCCTGCAACTGAGAGCTGTTTCATGAGGCTGTATGCAGACGTTCCCACAAACCCCCTAGCTCCAATTTCTGCAGTGAGGACTTTGACCTGATAGCCTTCTCTCCTCAGGCTGTTTGCCAGATCAGCATACTTTTCAGTCTTGTAGATCTGAGCTGCCTCCATTCTGTTCTCATATGGCACCGTGAGCTCGATCATGATCAGCTGCTTGGTTGACTGAGAGTGTAAATACTATGTCTGGTCTCATGCCACTCTTGCTGATGATAATCTGGGGACTATTCCATTCTGGGAGGTCTGCTGTGCACTCCCAGTCATCTGCCCCGTCCAGCAGACTCTGCCTGCATGTTCCGAGTGGCACTGTTGTTCTTGGCCATGATTCGCTGCCTCCTGCCGTGAAGAATGTTGCGGGTGCTTTTGGAGTCCTGATTTTCCTTTTTTGTGGTGTTGGTACTAGCCCAGACTACTTGTACAATCTCTTTGAGCACTTGGTTGTGCCTCCATGTGTACCTTCCTTGAGCCAGGGCTACTTTACATGAGCTTAGGACATGCTCCACTGTTTGTTTTTCATGGCAAAGGGGGCATGAAGGATCGTCTGTTTTTCCCCCCACTTCACCAGGTTTGCATTTGAAGGCAGAAGGTCATATGCAGATCTGAGAATGAAGCTGATCCTGAGAGGGGCCATGTGCCAAATGTCATTCCAAGTGAGACTTCTTTGGAGTGCATTCTCCCACGTTGTCCATTGCCTTGCTGGCTCTGCTGGACTGCTTTTTGGAGTCTTTGTTGTCTTCTTTCTTCTTTTCTCATCTCCTGAATCATCATGTCTCTTTTGGCTTTTCCTTTGGCCTTTGACCACCATTCAGTTTTGGTCACCCCCAGTCCTTGTCTGTTGTGTTGGTCTGTGTGTGTCCTGTTATTTCTCTGATCTTGAGACTTTCTTTTGCAGAATCCATCGCCTCTTGAACTTTCCATTTTCTGCCTGTCTTCAGCTGGGGCTTGATTGCTGCTCAACCACCTTGTCTCCTGAGTCCTCCAGCATGCTTTGAAGTCTGATCTTCCCTGCTTTATATTCCTCCAGGATGGATTTCAGTGTAGTTTTTCAGCTTTGCTTGGCGACAGTATAGCGCTATGTCAGTCAGACAGGGGGACACCAAGCCATTTCCTTGTGAACTTGTTGATTTTGGATTCCATTGCCTCCACTATGCTGGTGCAGATGTCGTATATCATCAGAGGCCATAGGAGCTTTGGTATCAGCATGAACTGCTGCAGACACCAGACCTTGTATTTGCCAGGGAGCCCACACTGGTCAATGGGTCTCCAAGCCTTCTTCCGACATCTGTGTTGGTTTCTTTTTGCTCTGTGTGTGTCTTTCAGTATCATCATACCATTCCAAGGCTCTTGACTGGCTCTTCTGTTACTGTTGGAATGGTCTGGTTGGCAACACTGAAGACCACAGATTTCGGCCACTTTTCCTTTCCTCAGTGAGAGACTCCGTGATTTCTTTGGCTTGAACTTCATTCTGGATGAGGCAACTATGTCGTCCAGCCTCTCCAGCACGTGACGTGTCTCTTCTCTGGATGAAATCACTGTAGTGTCATCCATGAAGGCCTTGAGAGGGGGCATCTTGTATCCATCGCCAAGGTCTGTTTTGTCTTGCGTTGCTTGTTGCTGCTTTCAAGATGACTTCCATTGCCAACACGAACAGTATTGGGGAAATGGCACAGCCCATTGCAATGCCCACTTCCAAGTTGATCCAATCTGTTGTGTACTCCTTGGTAGAGAACCGCATTGAGAAAGCCATTGAAGTACTTCTTGAGCATGTCGCGGATGTTCTTTGGCACATGGTACATCTTAAAGAGCCAACTGTATCATCTCATGGGGTACAGATCCATATGCGTTTGCCAGGTCGAGCCACACTACGTCCAGGTCTCTCTTTTCTGTTTTTGCTCTTTGGATTGCGTCCCAGATCATTGTGGCGTGTTCTACACAGCCAGCCACGCCTGGAATGCCACCTTTCTGGACTGACACATCCAAGTACTTGTTTTCCATGAGGTACTTGGTCAGCCTTGCTGCCATGACAGAGAAGAAGATTTTCCCTTCGACGTTCAGTAGTGATATTGGCCTGAACTGGCTGATGTCACTTGAGTTTTGCTCTTTTGGGGATGTACACACCATCTGCCGTCATCCACTGGCCGCTGATCTTCTGATTTCTCCAAGCTGATCGCAGCAGCCTGTGGAGCCACTCCAGCACCTGGGACATTTCTTGTACAGCTGGTAAGGTATTCCGTTTGGCCCTGGTGATGATTTGGCTCTGGCTTTGTCGACCACCTTCTTGATTTCCGCCAACGTTGGAGGCTTGTCATTGAACTGTTCCTCAGGTTTGGTTGGCCACACCAGACCTTGAATGTCGAGTGGTGCTTTGCTCTGTGAGTCAGAGTATTTTTTTTCTCAGATGCTGCTCAAGAACTCCTTTGTCCACACTTAGGGTCCCAGATTTTGGCTGCTCAGAAGTTCTGGCAAACTGGAAGGGGTCTCTGAAGAAACGCTCTTGTGTCTTCTTTTTTTTTTTTGCTTTCCTCTTCCTCGCAGATTCCGCTTTGCTGAGGGCGCTGTGTTTTGCTTTCAGGTCTTCCCAGAGTTTTTTCCAAGCCTTGTTTTTCAGCTGGCAGAGCAGTCTTCATTTGCTTCTTGAGGTTTTTTTCTTTTGGACCCTGATCTTGTCCATCTCTTCTTGGCGTCTGGATTTCTTTGGAGGTGTTTTTTTTTCTCTTTGGGTAGTTTTGCTCCATAGGCGTCTCTACATGTGGCATACACAATGTCCCCATATGTGGCTAGTTTGTGTTCCAGGGTGCTTTTTTCCCTATCAGTGCATCGAGTCTTTGGACGATTTTTGCATCCAGTTTTTCTCCCAATCTTCAGTCTCGTTTGCTCGTGGCAGGTTGAGTTTCAGGCGCCTGGCTGGCATCGAGGGCCTGTGCAAATTCCTCATCCGAACCAACAGCGTGGATGTCCTTGGCACTGTGTTTTTAAATCCTGGCCTTGGGTCTTCCGACGTCTTATCTGCTGATGCAGTGTGCGCTGCTGCTCATTCAGATGAGTCTTCACACATCCCATCTTTGTTCTGTGGATCTTCATGCCACGGGTGGTAGCGAAACGCTTTCCACAGACACATGGATATTCCATTTGGTCCATGTTCGTAGTCCGTTTGGGATTTTTGCAGTCGTGATTGGTTGAGCCGATGGATTCATCATTCTCTCCCCTTTCGGTGAATCCTGGGAGCATTTTTCCTTTTGTTTTTAGTAGCCACATGTTGAAGGCAAAGTGGGGAGCCAGCCCACAGAGGTCTTTCCCAGTGTCCTCCGGTCTTTCCCGGACGTCCTCCGGCCTATTCCCGGAAGTCAATGGTTTACCCATGCATCAGTAGAAAGAAACTCGTGGAGAGCGTGGCAGCAGAGAGTCCTCAGAAGAGAAGCCCCCTTCAAGCGAGTGTTTCGGCCCTTATCTCCTGACACAGGGGGGGGTGGGCCACACCCCCTAGCTCCAATTTCTGCAGTGAGGACTTTGACCTGATAGCCTTCTCTCCTCAGGCTGTTTGCCAGATCAGCATACTTTTTCAATGATTAAAATGTCAGCCTCAAATGTAAGAAGTTCCAGCTTTGTACAATTCTGTTGTTGTGAAGCAATCTTTTTCTGCCCACTTATTCTTTCACCTTTCAAACTGTTTGCAGAAAACTTTGCGAAAATTTGTTGCATCTTTCCCACCAGTAATCTAGAGTGAATGGAATGCTGCAAGTTATGCATCAAGTCATCTTTCCATGATCTACATTTGAATAAGTGCGAGTTTAAACACCTCAACTTCCTCTCTTCATTTTTCAACAGTTTTCTAATAGTTCAGTAGCTCATTCCTCAATTTCTTTTTTCCCAATAGATACAATTTCTTACTTTCAGCGGAATATCAGATATTGTTTCCATGTTCATGATGTCTTACTAGGTCTTGCAATATATCTCTGTTCATGTCAGACAATTAAACATAAATCAGCACTGAAACCACTGAGAATGACATGTAATCAACACTAAACCTGATGCTGTTTCACAACAGATGGTTCAGGGACACAGCAGACTGATCTTGAGAAATGCTGATAAGTCTCCAGGCAGTAGTTCATATCATCCTCAGGTATATTCATATTCAGACAACCTCATAAACCTCCTCTGAAACAAACATCATGAGCAAGGTCAGCTGTGTGACAGGTCAGTTTCAAGTCAATTTCTGTCACCTGAAATAAATGCACCCAGCAGTAAAACTGGCAGCTTAGCAACTTATATCACATACAGATCTGTTTCACCTTTCTGCACCAATTCAGTATTCATGGCATAGGTTTTCAATATTTAGAAACAAAAATCAGTGTTTGAATTCAACATGATATCTAATGCTAATGTTTTTTTCTGCATGTGAAATGATAGCATTTTCATTCCGAGAGGAAAACACTTCTTACCTATAACCTACAGACCCTGACATCTTTCTGTTAACCTTCTGTTTCTACTTTTCCTTGTTTTGAAAGTGCTTCACACTCCTCGCTTGTTCAGGAAGTAAGCATGCATACAAACACTCATAATCATTTCCATCTTGCTCCTTTGAATACACTGATCATCAACATAAGCAAAATTAGCTCATATGTACCCAAAACCTCAACTTCGTAACGGTCAAAACCATCATGTCTTTAAATACTATATTCACAATCAGACCTGTTCATCTAACGTTATCCTTCCAAGGAATCAAATTTGTCACTTTCAGTAAATCAACCAACCATCAGTTCTTTCAGTTTCAATGCTGTTTGATGTGAGAAACAGAGAGTTCTTTAGTGTGTGTGTGTGTGTGTGTGTGTGTGTGTGTGTGTGTGTGTGTGTGTGTGTGTGTGTGTGTGTATCAGAAAGAGAGGTGGGGTGAGGGATAGGCCATAAAACTTGTTTCACTCAATTTCAACACTTTTCTGGTCCACATTTACTTTCACAAGCCACTTTAAGTTAAAATACTTTGAAGATAGTGCAATTTTTTTGAGCGATTTTTTTTTTCATATATATAACTATTACTATTGTTTTAATTATCAACATTATTGTTGTTATTTTTAATAAGTATGCTTACAAGAACTGCAGTTAAAACTTTTCTTCAAACATTGGTTGCAATAACTGAGGACTGCTAGGGGAAAGAGAATGGTGGAGGGGAGAAAGGAGGCTGAGACAAAAAAAAAGGATATTAAAACAAGCATGTATTTTCAGTAACCAGAATAAAAAGAAAAAGATACACCTGAAAATGCCAGTGGAACCCAGAGAAGCACTGTCCTTAACTGCTGAACCTTCCAAATGGGAGCAATCATACATTAAATGTGGACTTGCACAAAAAGTGGATAACCAAGCGTTGATAATAACAAATAAAGAAACAATTGTAAAAACTTGCGTCTTTTTTGTTTAAATTTAAGACTCACTTTTCATTGTCAAACTTACCCTCCTGATGGTCTTTTTGTGGGGGCATTACTCTCGGTGTAGGCTGATTGCGGTGAGAGCTGTATGCGGTATACACAGACCTCTGCCCCACTTCGTCCATCAACATGCACTCATAAGTTCCTGTAAAACGTGGATCAGTTAAACCAGCACATAACTGTCTACCATGAAATTGCTACCGGAATTCTTTTCAACAGACATGTGTGTAAGCACAGAACTGTCTATCCTGAAATTGCTACTGGAATACTTTTCAACAAACGCCTGTTTCTACAAAGTGAGTGCAAATCTTCTAATTCTTTTTCTGATGGCAGTGTCAGTGGATGAGGAGGTGGGTTGGGGGGGGGGTGGGGGGGGGGGGGGGGGGGCTTCCATCTTGCAAGTTTTTTTTTTAATTAAAGCAGGAGGGGAGTGGTTCCATCTTGCAATTTTGTAAAAGCATGGATTTGAGTGTGTGTGCGTGCGTGTGTGTGTGTGTGCACGCGCAAACGCTCGCATGCATTTTCATCGACCATCACCACTCATGCTACAGACCATAGAGAGATATCTGATCTTGTAGCAACAACATTAAAACAGTAAGTTCTTTGCACACAAATTACTTTCAAAACCCATTTGTCAGTATAATTTGCCACGTACTCATACTCTCTCTCACTATTTGTGTGTGTGTTTTTGTTTTGTTTTTTTTTTTCTGTGTAAGGGGTGGGGGTGGGGGGGTATTTATTTTGTTTTCGGAGTACTTCAGGGGCTGCAGTCACTGCTCTTGTTCCTACATATTGGCATGTTGCTGAAGAAGAAACAAACACAGGCAGACACGATTTTGCGCACAAGAATTAGCAAGAGATGTTGCTCTCTGGTAAAAGCACACAAGTACACCACCATGGTTAAACTCTGTCAATGAAATTACCTGCTCGAAAATTTTGTCTCATTCTTTTTTTTTTCTTTTTCTTTTCCTGTTTCTTGTACTTTCACCAAACATGTACAATATATGGCAAGATGTTTTGCATAAACAGGTGTGTGAGTGATCTACCAAACCAACCAGTCAAATTCTTCCCCTCTCTTCAATTCCTAGAGTGGCATGACTGTCAGACCAGACATTTCAGCCACATCATGCACAGCTGCACCCCAACTTCTCTTGTTGCCGCCTCAGTACAGGCAGCCTGCAGAGAGCAAACTTGTGGGGTCATCAGGAGGCAAACCACCAGAGGGGCCACTGCCCTGCACAGCCTGCCAATCATGACTTCAGCAAGGAAACAGCTCGCTGACTCACCACCAGAGGGGGCACTGCACAGCCTGCCAATCATGACTTCAGCAAGGAACCAGCTCGCTGACTAACACCCAGAGGGGGCACTGCCCTGCACAGCCTGCCAATCATGACTTCAGCAAGGAACCAGCTCGCTGACTAACCACCAGAGGGGGAACACTGCAGAGCCTGCCAATCATGACTTCAGCAAGGAACCAGCTCGCTGACTAACGTCCATAGGGGGCACTGCCCTGCACAGCCTGCCAATCATGACTTCAGCAAGGAACCAGCTCGCTGACTATACAGGCCGACATCTGATCTTGTGCAATACATCCACAAATTCATCCATCAATCAGTGTTTCAAGTTCTCAGGCAGTCAGACTGTAATTTGAGCATGCAACCAACAAACGAGTGAAATGACTGGCCAGCTTTTCAAGGTGTTGTGGGTTGGCCAGTCACATGAGGCAGCACTGAAAGACGCAGATCCTCTCTGTCTGAGGGATGAGAGGAGGCGCTGTCAGTGAGCCCAGTACCAGGTGAATATAACAGTACTTAACTGGCTGTAGCCGATCAGTGCCCCACAGCCATACACTACATAACACAGCACAACATCACGCTACACTACACAACAAGGTGCTTTACCTGCAGCCTCCTCTTGATTTGGCCTGGACCCTTGATTATCTTCAGGCAAAGCCACAGTCCTGATTCTGGAACACACGCACAAAACCAATATCACGCTTTTCACCAGGCATTTCATACCATTCCACGGTCTACTTGCAGCACTCAGAGCGAGTCCATTGTTGTTATTGTTCAAATCAATAACATGTGTAAAGGTCACAATTAACTTGTGTTGATTACCACCACTGCTCTTTGGATGCTATTCCATGTTGCCTTATTTCATCTTCAGCTGGCCCACCTACAGTTTCAGACCACCTCCCCACTTCTCAAGCAAAGGTCAGATAAGAATATTTCTTCCTCCCTTCTTTCAGCCACAGATCAACCCATGTGCCGTCCATCAGGAACCCTGTGTAGCTGCTGTCTGGCATCAGGAGTTCACATGATACAAAGCTGAATGTGGCCACCACTCTCTGTCCAAGCTTCTTCTTCAGGGAACTCAATGGAGGGTGGACATGAGAGAGCTATACAGAGAGCCACACCATCCTGAACACACAACATAAAAGACTGGTCTGGCTCTTTGGGGCAGCACAGCCTGCCTTCCTCTTCCACTGATCACCTCCCTTCTCCCACCCTCCCTCATCCACCTCATTCTTATTCTCCCTCCCTCCTCGTTCCTCTTCTCTCAATCCTAGCCCTCAAACCTATCTCCCTCAGTTTTACCTCTGACATCAAATTCAGTTTCCTTTATTTGACAATCTTGGCGAGTCATAAAAGTCAATCTTTAATTTTTATTCACATTCACTACGTTTCAATCAGCGGTCCCCTTCAAATTTGCATTTGTCAGAGCACTTCAGGGCTGGGGGGGGGGGGGGGGGGGGGGTGGGAGTAGAGTAGGAATCAAAACATACCAAAAACTGCAGAACTGTCTCCATCTCTTTCCTATTTAACAAGACTGGAAAAAATGTTCTGTTCTCTTCCTAAACAACTCATGAACTATGGCTCTCAGCCAGGCCATCAATCACAGCACCAGAACAACACTGCTGATGACAGAGACAGTTTGCTTCATCCGACTCGCATGCACTGAATCTATATCATTGCATCTGATTCAGAAATAACATCAGTTCATTATTTTTGTTTCGTTCACTAAGGAGAGTAGCCAGTTCAAATCTTCTTGATGGTACCTCGTTTTCACCTTGCCATTTTTCCAATAACTTTGATCGGAATTAGAGCAAAACCACCAACATAAACACACTAGCATAAGTCCACACACACACAGAAAGAGTTTGTGAGACACACACATACATTCTCTCCCCAGCCAACATCCATCTTTGCCCCAACAGCCACCTCCAACAATGTGAGACTTCATATGCATTGTCACAGTATTTCTCTTTCCACTTTGAAATAATGTCACTCGCTTGATTCTCAATGAAGGATACTTCATTATGTTTAGCAGCACATCCAGATGTGTGGCTTATTATATTAGTACCATATTTAGTAAGCTAATTATTTATATTTGCTCTTTTGCTCGACATAAATCACATCTAAGGGTCTATCTTGATAAAATGTAACTTACTATTTACTACAGTATTTGTATTATATCATTAATGTGTTGCTTATCAGTGTACAAAGTATTAATTGTAAGTTATCAAAGAATGAAGCACTCACTGTCAGTTATCACCATTATAAAGAAAACTGTCAGTTTTATTGTATTGCAAATAGTGATGAAAATACTCATCAGTTTCATGGCCTTTACCTGTTGGAAACATCTTCAGGCTGCAAGTTGTTGGTAGTCTTATCACCAGTGATCAAGTTTGGTCTTGCTAGAACGTCTTCTGTTTCATTCATTTCATAATGCTATTTATACTTATTTCCTACAACTGTGTTTTTCTTCAATTCATGTAGTTGTATGCACTCACTCCTCAGGGGCAGCAGGGGGAACAGTCGCATCAGATTGTGTTCCTGAAAAAATAGGGGATTCATCCTGTTCATTCAGACAGAGAGTACGATTATAAACCTTATGCTTTATATATGTATACACAAACACAAACCACAGCAGTCGCGCAGTCAGATCTCAAGGCTTGTTTTAGGTCAAACAATTACAACATGTTCTTCAAACTCCTGACAGACAAATGCATCATATCGGAAGTTACGTTCATTATCACGATAGAAAAGAAAAATGCCCAGTCCTTGTATTCTTTAAGCTCTTCTCTGTTAAGTATGAATCAGTTGAGCAGTTTTCTCATTCTCTCTTGAAATTTGTCCAAAATCTCTTGACTTTCATCTCTAATTACACTATGATTTCTTAGGAATCCCATACAGGTGACGACTTACCATGATGCTCATCTATACAGTACAGCACACTGCTGCATAACACAAATTACACAACGCTGCACGATAATATACTGCACAGCACTAAACAACACTGCACAGCTCTACACTGCACAGCAGTACACAATGCTGCGTTTCAGGAAACGACACAACACTGAATGCCACTATACTGCACAGCACTATACAACGGTGCATTACGCAAAATGACAGAATACTTCATAATGTTATACTGCACAACAGTATACAATGCTCCATTACACAAAACTACACAACACTGCACAGCATCAAAGTGAACTTTAGTGCATAACATTCATCAGCACTGCATTATGTTACCCTCCCTCACAGTAACTCCTGCACTACTACAACACGTAACAGTTAACTACACCTCACTACATCACTGTGCATCACACAGGGTGCTAGAACTTTCCCAAAGGATCACCAGTCAATTTCAAGGGCTAAGAACCGTGCTGCACGGACATGTCTACCTCTCATACTGTCAGAATATGGTATGGCAGATGCTTGAGATAAAACGCATTACAAACACGAGTCACAGCATTTTCGCCATATTCACAGCGTGGACACTCTTTAATACACTGTGCAGGTTGCTCTTTTTTTTTCTTTTCAGCTGTGCTTGCAAGAAGCCAACCAGTCTTTACAGTCGGTTTTTTGTAGCCAACTATCGTTGAAAAATAGGAGCATTCCCCCCCTTCCCAGAGATTTAAACGTATTTCCCACATTTCCTGGAACAGGGACAGGCGGACTGGTAACAAAGAATAGCAAGCTCCTAGAGCAATCTTGTCTGCTACTGCCGTTTTCAGGGCGATCAAAACAAGTGCTTGCACTACTCTGTGCTGTATCATGTTAAACTACCTGAACCACGCAATATACCGTATCACACACTAGACTACACTGCACCACACACCACATTATGCTGCTTCACACTGAACTACTCGTCATGACACTGCACTATTTGGCATACCATACACCACATTATGCTGCTTCACACTGAACTACTCGTCATGACACTGCACTATTTGGCATACCATACACCACATTACGCTGCTTCACACTGAACTACTCGGCATGCTCTGCACTATTTGGCATACCATACACCACATTATGCTGCTTCACACTGAACTACTCGGCATGACACTGCACTATTTGGCATCACATGGGAACTGCTACACTACACTGTCTCTTGGGCTCCCCATTTCATTCATGTTTTTTGTTCTCAAAGAGGGGAGGGGGAGGTTAGTTAGACAGGAGGAGCTGCATTTCTACTCCAATGAGGTAATTTTAAGACTGAACACCAGACACCTTGCTCATGCAGTTATCAGTGAGCAAGACAACATTTTCAGTTTTCTTCAGGTTTTCAATCCATGCAGATAGACGTCTTATAATCATGCACATCTATTCCGCTCATTTGTTCACTCGTTAAGTTTCACTGAAAACGACGACACAAACATGCCCCACAGAGAGAACACTTATAGAGGAGGCAGATTCAACGTTCAGGATTGCGGGTAGCCCTACTGTAATGCCTACAATGACAAAAGCCAGCATGCTCTCTTTTGGTGTCAGGTGCAGTGTCCATACAGAGCAAGTGTTTGCATGGAGAATGCCTTGCAGGCCGCCATGGGACCAAACTCTGCACCACATTTTGCTAAAATGCATAAAACTGAACTCCCTTCTTTGATTTCACAAATACAACTCAGGTCTTTACATCATTTTCCTTACACATGGTTTATACTTCTAGTGATGGTCCTTTTTTTTTTTTTCACCCTAATCAACCTAAACGCCAGCCAATGTTACAACATGCAGATGCCTGTCTTCATCTTACGACTGTAGAGCCCAAATTATTGCTATCATTCAGAACAGTAATTATAATGGTCTCATAACAGCAAAGCTCATGAGATGCACTCATTCGTTGCTTGCACATTGTGGAATGGACGCCCTTTCCCGCAAGAACCTCTCTCACACTAGAGTTCAGCTGCCTGCAATGAAAGACATGACTTCAGCCTCTCCTTGCCATTCCACGGTCAGTCAGGCTGCCCCCACACTTTCTCTTCTTCACAAGGAAACACATACAGCCATGTCCATGCACAACTTCATTATGAGAAGACATCCCCAAAAAATTTAGAGCGTCTTTCAGTGCTGGTATACCAACTCCTGATGTAATTATCATACCAGTGTTCATGCTCAAAACAAGACACAAAAATTATGCTTTCAAAAATGTCTAAAAACACTTTTGGATTAAATTTTCAAATTCAATATGAAATGAAGATTGCTCTTTGACACATCCAGTGCTTATAAGTTGTCAGGTGATGGCACACCAAAAGTGCTTCCCCAGTGCCCTTATGCCATCCACTGATGGCATGTGTTTCCTTCATCCGAGTGTGGTTCAGTAGGCACAAAGGTCAGGTTGCCCTTTTAACTGTGAACAAGCCATACATGTTCTGGTTTTGAATGATAAAAAAGGGGGAGGGGGGGAGGGGATTGAAAGCACCAAAGGAGCATCTTGTTCCATGTCACTGAGAGTTTTACCTGTGTGCAAGATGTTATGCGTGCGTTCACACACGGAACCTTGGTTTATAGTCTCATTCGAAGGACTGTATTAGAAATGGAGTCAGAACCAATGTTAACTCTGAGGGAAAAATCCCCCTGTACCAAAACGGGCTCGCGCGGAGATTCGAACCCACAACCCCAGGATTATGAGTCTGGTGCTCTACCACTGAGCTATTCTGGCCCCCAGTCACAGCCTTCAAATGTCACCACAATGAAGTCCCATCCTATCTTGGTGATGTTTGCATGCTACTTTTGATTACTTCAATTTCTCAAGGTCAATGAAAAGCATTAATGTTTACATCACTACTTCACACTAGAACATAGATTTTGAAGACACCCATTTCATTTCATCCACCAATACTGAACTCACATGACTCCACAATTTCGATGGGAACAGGTGTCAGTGTGTGCTTGTGCTTGTGCATGCAAGTGTGTCTGGCATGGGGGACCCATGCGCGCGCGTGCGGGCACAGCTCAATATTAATTCAGACAAACCTCTTTGACGCTTCACGAGGATGAGGATGACGATGATGACAATGATGACAAGACCCACTGCAACCTCACTTGCAATGATGGCAATTCGCGGAGGACAGTCACCATGTTCATCATCTTTGTTTCTCACCGTTGAGTTGTCAACCAGATAGTTGTCATGTTCATCATCTTTGTTCCTCACCGTCACATTGTCAACCGTCATGGAAGTTGTAGACAGCCAGAAACTGCTAGCTGTCATGTTACAATCAGAGAAATTATTTATTTTACTGTATTTCCATACATGCAGAGACAGGAAATGAAACAGAAAGACAGAGAGAGGGTGAAACACTCTGAGAAAGAGACAGAGAAGCCCAGAGAGTGAAGGGAACAGAGGTACTAAAAGGAACATGAACCTGAAAATACTGGAATGGAAGCTCAAAATCATCAAGCACCATGAGCTTGCCCTGGTGCAACATGTTTCTTACGGTGAGTCCCTGCCCAAGACAAATCCACAGGGCACAGTGGAAAGTGGGACGCCCAGAGGCAGACCAAGGAAAGTGCAAGAACTGAACCCTTCAGTTCGCGCACATTTAATGGCTTCATAAACAAAGACTACGCATCAATCTATTCATTACACACACACTGAACAACAGCAACATTAGCCCAGGTTCCAGAGCAATCATTCATTACATACACACTTAATAACAGCCAGGTAAGCCCCAGGTTCTACAACAATCTACACACACACTTAACAATGGTAAGATAAGCCCAGATTCTACAGCAATCTATTTTAATTACCGCACACATAACAGCGAGATAAGCCCAGGTTCTACAGCAATCTGTTCATTACCACACTTTTTTTTTTTTTTTTTTTTTTTGCTGTCCCATCTTTTGTGCCATCTCAGTGGCAGTGCAACAACGTCATTCATTCCGACACCCAGTCCACAGCCACAGCCCGGCCATTCCCGCCACAGCCCCGGCACCGGCAATCCACAGGGAGCTGTCAATGTCAAGCCGTCAAGAGACAACCCACCCGAGGAGACACTGCACTGCTGCCGAGTCACATTGCTGGTGTTTAGTGGCACCTGTCCTGATCCAACATACGCAGGACACCACCTACTAAGCACCATACTGATGACAATTATTGCTTAGTCACAGAGCCGGTGTGAGTGAGCTCTCCCTCAAGAGGGTGCCACCACTTCCATCCAACAACAGCCCCCAGGGATTCACCGATACCAGTGACCCCAACAGAATCAAACCAAGGCCACAGACTTGGACAGGACATCAAAACTGAGGTAACCATGAGAGCAGGGCATGAAAAGGCCACATAATTTGAGACTTTCTTTTATGCTGATTGATGAGAATAAGGATGATGAAGATGATGCTACGGATTTCCATTCTGGTCTGAGATTGCATGACAGGGATATGCTCTACACTTCTTTTCATACCGTATCCCGCCACTGTTGGTCAGAAGATTTGAGCAACACTCTCAAAAAAGCATCAATTAAGTGGATGAAAATCAACAGTGTGGTCCCAGTCTTCCCAACTGAGCCTGCAGCAAACTCAACTCTGGTTAGGAGCCAGTTGGGGCAGAAAAATTCCACATGACTCTGATGGGAACCAAACCCACAACCTTCCAGCTGGGCGTCAGCAATGCTAACCACTTCACCACGGCAGCTATTATCACACACGCTTAACAACAGCAAGATAAGTCCAGTTCTAAAGCAGTCTCTTCATTACACACACACTTAACAACAGCAAGGTAAGTCCAGTTCTAGAGCAGTCTCTTCATTACACACACACTTAACAACAGCAAGATAAGCCCAGGTTCTTCAGTAATCTATTCATTACCACACACACACGCTTAACTACAATATAAACCCAGGTTACCCAGCAGTCTATTCATTACCACACACTTAACAACAGCAAGATAAGCCCAGGTTCAACAGCAATCTATTCATTACACACTCACTTAACAACAGCCAGATAAGCCCAGGTTCTACAGCAATTAGTCATTACCACACACACTTAACAACAGCAAGATAAGCCCAGGTTCTACAGCAATTAGTCATTACCACACACACTTAACAGCAGCAAGATAAGCCCAGGTTCTACAGCAATCAATCATTACCAAAACACTTAACAACACCAAGATAAGCCCAGGTTCTACAACATCAATCATTACCACACACACTTAACAGCAGCAAGATAAGCCCAGGTTCTACAGCAATCTATTCATTACCACTCACACTTAACAGCAGCAAGATAAGCCCAGGTTCTGCAGCAATCAATCATTACCACACACACTTAACAGCAGCAAGATAAGCCCATGTTCTACAGCAATCAATTCATTACCACACACACTTAACGACAGCAAGATAAGCCCAGGTTCTACAGCAATCAATCATTACCACACACACTTAACGACAGCAAGATAAGCCCAAGTCTGGCAGCAATCAACCATTACCACACACACCTAACAACAGCAAGATGAGCCCAGGTTCTACAACAATCAGTCATTACCACACACACTTAACAACAGCAAGATAAGCCCAGGTTCTACAACAATCAACCATTACCACACACACTTAACAACAGCAACATAAGCCCAGATTCTACAGCAATCAATCATTACCCACACACACTTAACCCCTTGACTGCTGCTATTTTGTATCAGTTTTGTACTTCTGTGTGCCGAGCAAAATTTGACTTTTTGCGGTAGGTTCACTAATTTGATCAGTGCTCATTTATTTGTGGAGATATCTCTTAGATTTTTGGCATGTTTTCTTCTTATACCCAGGGCTATAATGTCTGCAAATAATATTTGATTTTGTTCATTCTGAGTATATAAATAATCTTATAATTCAACTTTTTTAAAAAAAAAAAATTATACTTTGCAAGCATAAAAATCCCACAGCAGCAAAACAAAAAACATACAAACCCAGCAAAAAGTGGTTTTAGTGTTTACTGAACCCTGTATAAATATTTGGTAATGAATTTACAACCCACAATTGTTGTTTTACATGATACCATGTATAGGTATCAAGGGACACAATTTTGTTTTCTTAGGAAGGTTCGCTAATACGTCCACTGCTCTTTCAATTCTGGAGATATATCTTAGATACTTGGGAAATTTTCTTGTTATATCCTTGGCTACAGCCAGATATCACAATAGTTTGATTTTGTTAGTAATGAGTAGACCAAAAGATAAATGTTATGTTTGAAAAACAGACACTTTTAGAACATAAACAAAACTATAGCACTAACATCACAATGAAATACCACAAAAATTGGTGTTAGTATCTTTTGAACTTCAGGACAAACATCTGACATGCATGAAATGTTTAGCAACTCTCATAGGGAGCACTCCAGTCCTGGTAAAGCTCGCCCTCTTCCTCTGCCACGCCCCTTCACACTGGACCCTCGCCGTGGTCCTGGACCCCTCCCCTTCCTCGACTCACCTCCCGACCTCTCTCGAAAGGAGGGAGGGGGCAGTCGACATAGACGGAATCGGCTTATCACTCTCCGATTCGGCCCCACTTGCGCTGGTATCGCTCGTTTGAAAGTTGGGGATCAGCTTTGTCATCAACACCAATCTCCAATAGCAAAGGGTGGTGTTGATTGTGATCGCTTTCTTCCTCCCTCCAAATCGCTTCGTTCCACTTCTCCGAAGTCTTTGTCATCGCTTTCACGGTCTCGGATAACTTCTTGAAGCACTTCAGGAGCATTAGATCGTTTGAAAACGGCACGCGCCTGATTGAACCGTCTGCTCGACTCGCCATCTTGAACCGACAATGACTCAGCTGAAACTTTGCCGAAGTATTATCGTCTGAACGGACGCGAGCCAGTCAGTCAGCGACCCATGAAAGTGAAGAAACCGTCCTTTAGGGTCCATACAACTGTCTAAACCATTTTTTTTCTCCTTGCCTCCTTCTTTAAAATCACCGAATTTTGATGATGAAATTACCTTGGACAGTGTTCAATATGCGGCACACAGCCTTCAAGAAACCATCTCGAACGTCGTTCGTGCAAGGGCAGTCAACAGGCTAACAACAGCAACATAAGCCCAAGTTCTACAGCAATCACTCATTACCACACACACTTAACAGCAGCAAGGTAAGCCCAGGTTCTGCATCAGTCATGCACACTGCCACTTCCTCACTGCACACACACACACACACACTCTCACAATCACTTACAAAGCAACTTGGGGACTTTTTCACAGATATAAGATATGGTGTGCCAGTAGCAGTTTAGGTCATTCATGTGCCCAGAATATTGAATCACAGCACAGGTCTCATTTCCCTTGTAGTTGTTGGGCTCTTCCTTTCTCCATTCGCTGCAACACCATCAAGATCATCATCTGACATGCCAACTGCCTGCAGTAAGAATACAAGGAAAAAACTGACCCTTATATGGGGATGGGGGGGTGGTTGAGTCCTATGCCAACTCACCCCTTCCTCGAACACATACTGGCCTTAACACTGACAGCCCAATACGGGAGGGGGAGGCGGATAGAGAAGGGGAGTCAGCCTACTGGTCAGCTGCACCAAAGGAGCAGAGGGTGATGGCAGGTTTCAAACAGGATTACCTCTTCCACACCACGTTTAACCAGTTTCATGCTCACAACATGCTCCAAGCATCTATTCCAATTCATTATATTCAGACGAGGAGAGGGAGGAGGGGCCCAAACGTCACTAAGTAGACTTGCCCCACCCCCATCTCTTCCCCTCCTGAAATGCCTAGAATGAGGTAAGAGAGACAGAAGATGGTTTAGTAAAAACCACAAACAAACAAACAAACAAAAACCACAAAAAAAAAAACACACAAGCAAAAAGCTTGATGTACGGGCATGGATCATGTATGTAACATTTACTGGCCTACACATTGTTTACAAAGATGTAGAGGGGACAGGGTAAAACTCTCATGTCACTTTCCAACTGTTCGCCTTTGTCTGAATCCTGTGTGAACACACAGGTCACTAACCACTGACAGTAACAAGCACCAGAGTCACTGTGTGCTACAAGAGTACGGTTCCCCTTGGCTGTGTGTGCTACAAACTTGACAGTTTGACACTATCAGCAGCCAAGTGTGGCAAACGGCCCGCTCAAAGCAGCAGCAGACACTGAGCCAATCATATCATTAGAGAAGAGCCTTCAACATGCGCAGTGGGCGTCGGAAAAGCTCAGCTGGTATAGCACCAGACTCGTGAACCTGGTGATTCTGAGGCAGCAGGTTCAAATTTCTTCTAGGCTGTTTTAATCCAGAGGGATTTTTGCCCAAAGAGTTAACATTGGTTCTGACTTTGTTTCCCGAAAACTCCATTGAATGAGACTTGAAACCGATGTGGATGACACTTTACACATAGCATGCACCTAGCATGAAAAATCATAAGAATGAAAGGGAAAAAAAGAAAAGTGGGCAAAGTGACTTGATATGACTGAATGTCATGGGAAACATCAGAATGTTGGGCCAGCAGGCAGCTCTTCATCGACCCTACCCAGGTAGGCAGCCCTGTGTGTAAATGAGGCGAGGATTGTGAAGCATTTACAGCTTGGTCTCTAACCAAGGATAGGTCCGATATATATATATGTATATATATATCTATATCTATATATATATATGTGACAGTGACAAAAGGTCGTGCAAAAAATGGGACTCGGGTCACAGAATTTCAGAACTGGAAACGGGTGAAAATTTCCGTCATTCTTGAAAGTTACACCTTTCACATGCACGAAAATAACATAAAAAGATAACTTGTATTATAATTTTTCTGATGACACGAAAAACATCAGATCACCCAGTGATAAATCAGTTGTGTTGCTGGACATGAAAATTGTCTACAACAGTACAATAATACCAGAGCAAGGGTCTTGAAACTTGGGCTTTCTTGAATGCTGGATGATATTACTAAGATGATGTTTAAAGTCAGCAGTTTCGTCAGTTTGCAAGTGAAGAAGGAGGTAGATTTTCATGTCTGTCATTACATCTGACACCAGCTCATGTTTGTACATTGTGATGTATTGTGTAAACATCCACTACAGCTGCTAAGGAACATAAAACAAGTCAGCCTGCTCATTTCAAAGAAAAAGTAAGCACTCACAAGCAGTCAGTGTGTGTTTTGTTCATTTAATTCTTGAAACAATGGAGAAGTGTGTACATAAAAAGAACAGTGGAATCTTTTTTTTCACAACAGTAGGCATAAATGCAATAAAAACATGAATAAAATAAGTTTGAAAAGCAAACAGGATGGTCAAGCCACACTTAGTTATTTATTTTCAAGTCAATCAGATATGAAAAATAGAAGGGACAATCCCTGCTAAATACAGTTGCTTTGGTACATTGGCCGCTGCAGTCCACATGTTTGCAGAAAACCATTCATAAATGGTCATTGGAACAACTTAATGGTGAATTCTAAACAGATCAGTTCATAATCAAGAAAGCTACGCACAATGCTACAGTATGACTGACACAAAAGTTTACAAGGTTCTATCAGAGATCATTCCTTGTTTGAAAGCAAATCAGAAAAGACAGCTTCACAGGAACTGTATCATGTAATGTACATATATGCGTTCAAAAACATCATTCAGCATAATTAACCATTTTTTTTTTCTCGTTTTATCTTTAAGCACTACAGATCATCCAGTTAGGCCGTATTTTTGTTTCTTTCCTGCTTTCTCCTTATATCATTTAATTCTCTTCCCATCCCCATTTGTGGATTCTCTCCATTTCTTTTATTACACTAAATTTCTCTGCCTGTCTGTGTCTCTCTGTGTCTCTCAGGATGACATCTCAATAAAAAAGGGTCACTTCAAAATGTCTTCAATCACCAATTTGTGTGACGGGACACTAAACTAGATTCCATCCATCCATCCTCCTTCGGCATCACTCTTTTCCAACAGCACAAAGAAAAAACAACTGTATCATATCATTCATTTGATATAGTACAGTTTTTCTTTGTGTGCTGTTGCACAGGTCTAGTTCAAGGGACACTTTTCTCTTAATCGATGAGACAGGTTCATAAGAAGTGTCTTCTTTTTGTGGCCAGTAGTACTGCCCACTGTTGTTGGTTTCAGCCATGAAGCTTAGCCCAACCATGTCAGTATGAGTGGCAGTATCAACATTTGTGTACTCTGTCTTTGCCACATACTCTTTCCCATGCCAGTCAACAATACAGAATTCTCCAATATCTATTTCTTGCATATTTTCCATCTTTGGGTTTGATTCTGTATCTCCTCTTGGAACATCCTCAGTGTTGGATGTGCACAATTCATTTGGAGCCCTGAGCCGAATGATCTGCCAAGATTGCACAAAGCCTTTGTTGACGCAGTTGTCTTTGTCGTCCTGCAGACAAGCAGGACAGAAACAGGCCAGTTTACGGACTTCCAGGACATTGCAATCAGCTTTTCTCACTGCATGCAGCTGAAGAGTGCCAGGTAAAGTTGTGAGTGATGCAGAGAGAAATGAACCTGTTGATGTCCTTTTTTGCAACCAGCCTGAAAGACCTTCTTGTGTGACAACAACTGATTGGATCATTGGAGGATGGCGCCAGAGTGTAGTGAGTCTGGCAGTGAGCATACATTGCTGCTGCATTCTGAATGTTACATTCACGTGTGCGAATGTCCTCATTCACTGCCCTCTTGATCACTCCACCACAGGCATCGCAGGTGCTTTTGCCATGGCCAGCTCGAAAGAAGTATCTCTCCATTCTGATGGGATTGCTTGCATTTGCAAGATGAAAGAATGGAAGTTTGCTCCTATACTGAGCTGCACAGCCATCAGAAAATATGAATAGTTTTCTGGAATTTCCTGTTCATGGCCTTCAGATATCTGTTTGTGTCATCCAGAATGGTTTTTACCATATTGGCATCATGGGTGTGGTCATCTGAGAGATAGATCAGATAATCCGTCACATCTCAAGGCATGTGG